>CM041797.1:44677088-44980593 GCA_023376895.1 Aspiorhynchus laticeps | reverse complement strand
TGTGTGTGTGTGTGTGTGTGTGTAACTGAATAACTAAAGTCTGTTTAGTGTGTTTGTCTGCCTCCATAATGTAACATCTCTGAATGCTATAATATAATTTGGGGGACTGTAAATATTGATATATGGGATATATAGCAATTAATAATTTTAAACATGAACTTGCATTTCATGTCAAATTTTAATCAGTTAAACACAATATATCACAGAAACTGATATATCACAACTCTTCATAGTTTTTTTGTTAAATGAAAAATGAGCTACATATATACATGACAACACTGAAACATATTTACCCCATACAAAATATTTACTAATAAAATAAAAAAAAAAGTTATTTAAAACATGAATTATTTTATACTGTTGAAGTACAAAATAAATAAAAAATCCTCTAAATTCACCATCATCTTGCATTATATTACATTAGGAGCCTCTTTTGTTTGGATCAAAAATGATGTACAATCTTTGGCACTGCCGAACATATGGCGACCTGATTTCGTGGGTGAATATGAGCACATGTAAATGCTGATGTAAAATCCGTCCTTTGAAAGCGCCCACAGTGCATCTCAACTCAGTGATTACAGTAACCATGAAACTGGAGCATAATCACTTCACATTTGTATGTAAACACTGACACAAGCAAAGAAATTGAGCGAGAGGAAACGTGAGTGGCGATGACAAAATCAAAATGAAAAGAGGGATGAAAACGAGAGACAGAGTGATATGTGAACAGAGAGGTGAAAGGGAGGGAAATAAATACAAGAGAAAGAGAATGTCAACACACTCTCACACCCCCTGTCACGAAAGGTTTTTCTACAAATGAGCAAGATCATCACATGAAGTGCGTGAGACCGAGCTGTGACTGGGTGCGTGGGTAAGCACCACAGTATCAAACCATCAAAGCCGTCTGTGTGTGTGAGGGCACATGGGGGGAATGGGGGAAAAAGATTTTCGAGTGGTTTTTATTGTGGTTAGGGAAGGTCCCAAATGCCAAGAAAAGCACTACAAAACCACTTTAAAATGGTGTACACAGGTAACCGCTCAAAGCATACTAATAAGAAAGGTGACAAAGTGCAGACAGAAATATTTAGATTATAAAATATATAAAAAAGCCATACTAACTGGGATAAACGGCATTTTAAAAAGAGGAGAAACCAGGTTTGTGTAGTAACATTCTCATGGGAATCTTTTTACCGAAAACAGTGTGGGTTGCAAACGTTATGGATTTTTTTTCTGATCACAGACTGTGATGCAAGTGCCAAGATTGTGACAGATAGCATACTATGCATGTACGTGTGTGTGTTTCTATGTGATAGACTCACCTCGTTCTTGAGTTCAGCGATCTGCTCTCTCAGTTGAGTTATATACTGTCTGGAGTCTGAGTGATTCAGCTGGCCTTGGATCAATCCTTCCTCTTTCTGCAGGCAATACATACACATTCTTACACTTAATTACACTGATATAATGGTTGACAGAACTTTTATGAACTTGGTAAATAGACACGGATGATATTTCTCACCTGTATTTCTAACTCAGCTACCTTTTGCCGGAGTTCAGCCATAGCGGCCAGGCTGTCAGCTTCTCTTAGACGGACCGCCATCACCTCTTCTTTGTTCTGAAAGAAAGACAGCAAAATGACTATTTCTAAAAAAAAAAAATCGAAATTCTAATTCATGCATTAATCTATTAACGCTAATTCAGCTGTTAATGTCTATTTACAAAGTGATGCACTGATATTAAAATTCTGGCTTAAACTGGTAAGGTGATAATTATTTCATGTCTGATGTCTGATGAAAGCTAAATAACAGAAAATGTATACCATTTTGTCCAAATAAATAAAAAATAAAAGCTATAAAAACTAAGATAAATTATTTTAAATGCTACAAATGAATTTATTTAATCACAGCAATATAAAGTACAGTATGAAAAAAAGGATGTTTATTTTTTAAATGGATGGGATTTTCTTATTAAATTATAAGTGTGTTTTTAGAGAAAGACATTAAAGACTACATTAAAAAAAAATTGTGAAATTTTATTTTGAAGTAGAGAAAATGAAATCGTATTTTCTTGTAAAGCATACTGCAATTGTACAATCATTTTTATTTTATTTGCAACTTCAAAATTTTTTGTGAGGTAAGAAAAGCTAAACTAAACGTAAAAATAGAGGAAATGAGCATTTCGTGAATTAAAATAGAGGAAATGAGTACAATTAAATATTCGATATCAACCAATGACGCTGAAAAAAATGTCTCATGCTTGCCAATAAATGATATGGTACTGATATATGACACATCCCATTTACTGTTTATCTCACTGAATATTCAGTTATCTGTTCTTCCTGTACTGTATGACGGTGAATGCACTGCACCTTGCAGTCAGACTCAGACATCTTTCTCTTCATTTCGTTGAGATGGCTTTGTAGTGTTTTGTTGTGAGAAAGAGCATTCTGCAGTCTCTCCTGCAGGCTGGCGCTCTCTTGCTCATGTCTGACAACTAGTTTACAATTGATCTGGTTCTTTGGAAAAAGAGAGAAAAGTGTGAGAAGTTTAAGTGTGTATGCATGGTAGCAAAATTTATCCTAAAATCTGAAAACTACCACAAGGGCAAACCTACTAATGCATCATGATTTTTGCATTAACATATTCACATACAAGTTTTATGTACAAATAAGCATGCATGCAGAACACACAAATTTGTTACAAGGGAACTGTGGCTTCATTGCTATATTGCTATATGTATTGTTACATTCTGAATTCCATATACAGGCCAGGGTTATTCCTGTTAAGTAAAACTAAAACTAGAAAAAAAAAAAAATTACTCAACATAAAATAAGACTGAAATAAAATAAAATAAAAAAAAACCTTACATTTATTTTCAGCTAGTTAGCAAGTCAACATTTCTCAATTTGGTTTAAACTGAAGTACTAAAATAACCAAAACTAAAATGAATAAATAAAACGGACACTGTAGTTCTAACCTGGCTTTCAAGCTGCAGGTTTTTAAGCTTGACCTCTTTGAGCTCAGCCTGACCCTGAGCCTCTCGCAGTCTCAGACTCATCAGTTTGTCCTGTAGCTCGTTCATTGCATTCTTTTTAGGAGATTCTTTCCAGTGGCCTCCTCCTCCTCCACGAGACGTATGATTCTGTGATAGAAAATAAGATTTGCAAAGAATTAGATTTGTGGACCAGTAGAGGGTCCAACAAAGCATTTTGCTGCAGAAAGGAATTTTATCAATCCATTTTTGCCTTCCAGAAATTCATACTTTTTTTTATGAATGCCAAAACAACTGAGTTAGGTAGGGTTGTATAGAGATTCTGCACCTGCCAGCAGTGGTTGAGATCAGTAACGGCCTGTTGCACCTCTCTGAAGGAGCGCAGAGTCTCCTGCTCTCTCAGTTTCACCAGCTTCAGCTCATCCTGCAGCTGAGCTACATTGATTTCATCAGGCAGAGAGCTGTTCCTCTGTAACACACATACAATATTCCATTAAGCACTACACTTCAGGATCATATAATAAAAGCTTTGATAGAAAATAGTTTTCTAAAATTAAAAATAAACAGTTGCACTTATCATTTGTATGTGCACAAGCCGTATCATCACCACTGATCTAATCATCACCACTGATGCAGAACTTTCATTTCATACTTGAACATCTTTATTGAAGAGTCAAAGACACACATACACACACACCTTTTCCAGATCAAGCACTTTGTCCTGCATTTCTTTCAGAGCACCGAGTAGTTCTGCCTCCTGTAGACGAGACCGTTCCAACTGAGTCTGCAGCCCACTCACAAACTCCTCTGTATACTGCAGACAGAGAAACAACATGGATTGAAACACTGATGACTGCACAGTAGGCTATAATGCTGCCATTACATCACATTCACTTATGGCTAAACATAGTGTAACAGATATAAGGATTCCGCACAAACCATGTTTTATGGGTATATTCTATAGGCGTAATGGTTTTTATACTGTACAAACTGAAATTTCAAGCCCCTTACCCTAACCCTGCCCCTCTCACAAAACTTTCTGCTATTTTAGATTTTCAAAAAGCTTCATTTTGTATGATTTATAAGCTTGTTTCCTCATGGAGACCAAAAAAAAATCCCCACAAGGTCAAAAAATACTAGTATTACTATCCTTATATAGGGACATTCCTCATATTGTAGGGAATACCAGGCACGCACACACACACACACACAAAATAAAGCTAAATTCATTTCTTCACAGAATGCAGCAGTTTCTTGAAGTAAAAAAAAATAATTAAAAATCAGTTTTCTCAACAGATTTTTTAACAATAAACCTTTTATAACAGCTCTAACATGAGCTCCAACAACCCAGAAAAGAAAAACATTTTTTTAGAAAACCAATCTATTAATCAGATGTTTTCCTTTGCCAACAAGAGAGCCATGCCAAAAGAGCTCAGCAGTGTCCTCCTGTTCCTGTGTAGCATTGGAAATGCTTAAAATTGCAAACGACTTAATTAGGATCAAGTCTTCCTACACTCTCAAACTCCTTATTTATTTGTACATTTTAATATTTTGCTATACATTTAAGTAAAATGCATTTTATACTTAAAATCAATGATATAAGTCAATAGTTTCATTATGTAAAGGCTTCAATCGCAACATAGGAGGTTTAATGGGTTTAATAAAGTGTACTGTACTTCATTATCTTATAAAAGTCTTATAACCTTTTGTAATGTTCATTTCACAGATGATTTGTTTAATTTATGGATTATATACCTCTTAAACGAAGTATTTAAGTCCTTATGGAGAAAATGGGAAAACTTCTTCTGAATCCAAGGATGCTAGAGAAGTATGTGGTCCCTGTTGTGATCTATTCTATATTTTGTGTCAATGTTGCTTGGTAATCATTAAGAGTCTATAGTTAGACTGATGAACTATATTACTTGGTGGAATAATTTCTTATGATTGCTAGAGTAAAAAAATGCACTTGTTATTGAACATTGGTGTTACATTACTAATATCACTGTTTGCCACCATTCTGTTAAAGGTATAAACCAGTCAAGGTGTTAGTGTCTAAAAACAGCCCTTAATATTACTGTAACACAGTAGGCCTCTAGACCCTTACGTCATAAAATAACAATTTCAGCCTCTTTTGCATTTCCAAAGAATTTTAAGATTATGTATGAAAAACAACAGTCATTCTGTAAGTGTCTACTCATAGCAACAGATGTGCATCTGGAAATTTATTTAGTTAATTTTAGCATTATCTACAAGCAGCAGTGTTGATGTGACTGTGCTTCTGCTGTGTTCTATGTGCATATACTGTGGCCTACCAGAGGGGGCTGTGGCCTGCCCTGGAGACTTGTGTGAACACTAGTTCCCACGGACTTTTACTTCTGTTTTTCTTACCTCCCTCCATGCTTTCCAGTCACTTCATCATACCCGTATTACTCAGATGTTTCAATCACAGAGGCTCTCGCTCATTCTACGTCTGTGTACTTGAAAACTCTTAACAGAAGGACTGGACTTTTAGCTAAAAACCAAACGCTTTCCTTTCCAGTTAGCAAAGCACAGCGGAAATGAACCTTTCACAAGAGAAAACATGCAATGCCAGAGATCCAGACTCGACATTCACTAAACGCTAAAAATACTATATTAAAATTAAATCGTATAGGTCAGTATGTATATATGTGTGTGTTAAAAGAGGATGTGAAATGTAGACCACAAATAACATTTCATATCAACCACAGCGAGCCCCTTTGCTCCAGGTATTGAAACCAGATTCATCAGATTTAGGTCGAATAAGCAACATAAACACTCACCCTTATATCCCTGTCAGATCTAAACTGGAGAGTTTTTTATTTTATTTTACAGGAAATATAATGAATAAATGTAGAACTCTATAAAACAATTCAATAACTGGTATAAAAGAAGTGATGTGTGAGTATTTCAATGATGAGCACATGCAGATTTTTGACAGATTATTGTGAAAGAGGACTGAATGCTGCATTCTCACGTTGTCTGAAACGTGTGTGCTTTGAGTCCGTGCACACAGAAAACAGCACAAGTCTCAAACTCTTTTGCCTCTTCTTGCACTTAAATGGTTTAAAATCACTTGAATGTTTTTGGCAAGATTTAGAAACACATGCAACAGTTCACGACGGTTAAACTAATTCATGAATCACATGCATGCTGAACCGCGGGGCCTGGTCAGTACAGATCACAGATCAACTACTAGCCGTTGAACCTCTAGCTACAAGTAACACAAATATGGTTTATAAGAAAAAACAGCTTACAAAAAGGTTAGCTGTTAGCTGCACATGGTACACTAGTTCTGATGACATCAGCGCGGCTACAGGACGGTGGTCAATTCTGAGTGTAACACAGGAAAGTGCATATGACCAGAGAGTGTTGCTGAGTGTGAAACACTCGCAGGGTCACAGCTCACACTGAACATGACACACACCACACCCGGACATCTTCTCACACATGCCATTGACACCTAAACGAAAAAAAAGAAAATTCCAAAATACCCCATTTGCTCGATATCGATGCTTTGGCATCCATTCTTTTAACTTGTAAGGATGATGAAAGAATTTTAATTATAATGATGGGTTCAAACAGTCAACTTGGTACTAACAGTCATTTTCATAAATCTTACCAGAAAATAATCACTGACCTGTCAGTGACCCGGTTTAGGGTAATTCTGCCGTGTGAAAGCAGACTAAGAACAGCCTGCAGCCATGTGTACAGCAAACATTAAGATGGTTCAAAAAATAAAAACATGTTTATATGACATGTGACTTTACTCAGTTTTCTGGTAAACTGCATGATCTCATTGCAACTTTATAATAGATATTTTTTTCCTCATAATTAACTGCTGTATTACTTTTCAGTTTAATAATAATTTAAATAGGAGGTACCCTCAAAAGGATGAAGTCAAGCTATAGTTGATTTTCAGCTAGAAATAAACTTTTTTGTTGTTTTTGGTCAAGGGATGTGATTGTTGTGTCTGTTTCACACTGCACACATAAGCAGTGATAAAGCATAACCGGGAGAACAGGCCAACTTTGCAGTGCTTTCACGCTGACAGTGTTTCAGAGCTTACTGGGTTACTACCTTGATTATTTAACTAAATAACAGCCATAAATTCTAAAATGGTTAATGTGAACTTAGGTAAACTGCCCAGATCATCTATATTCAATCAGAACTGCTGAACATAAAGTGCTCTTTCTTTGTGTGTCTGTTGGGCTTTGTGCCACATGTTCCACATGCAGTGGCAGACATCTTTTTTTAAACGATGGGTGAGCAGTTCACTCAAGTCATTTAATGTAGTTTCATAAAAGGCTATATTTAAAAAGACTTAATGAAAATGTTTGTGTAGCATTTTAGCTATATTTTCTGCTGAGGTCAGCTGAGTGCAGCAAAAATAGTCTCAGCACTGAAACCCAACTTGTAGCTATGTGTCTGCTGTTACCTTGTGTTGTTGAAGTTCACGTATGGTGTCCTGCGCCTTCTCCAGACTCTCACTGGCTGTGTAACACTGCTGCCGAACCACAGCCAGTTCACGCTTAATAACATAGTTCTCCTCTGCCTCCTGGGCTCGTGTCACCTGACCCTATGTGAAGAGAAATAGTGTAAGTTTATTCTTGGGAGATTTGTCTTTTAACTCACGGTTAAGGGGAGATAAGTATGACATTCCAATCAAAGTGATGAGACGTACTTCATGCAAAGATAAATCTGCTTCATAAAACCAAAGAAGAAATCTGATCAATTCAAGAATCAAAAGAATCCCACTGAAGTTTGGAATTTGATGAATTACATGATAAAATCCGAAAATGCCACCGGACCTAATACAAAACCCTGATGCACACCTATGCTTCCACATCCCACATGCAAGGTTAAACTGCCGGCAGATAGTGTCAGGGTTAACTTTCATTTGGAGTACCTCTTAGACATTGTTACAGCCAAACAGACAAATGAGCTGTCCAGGCAGAGATGAGAAACACAGAAAAACAAATAATCCCTTTTCATGCAACAGGCCCATTCTCAGAATTTTGTGGAGGAGGCAGCACAGGGGCAGGAAAAAGAGTGGATTATAGGAGGAATCATGGAAGGTCGAAGAGAAGAAGCATATGATTGAGTAATGGGAGGAGGAAAGGCAGGAGGGATTAGTGAGCAGATGGCTTGACAGTACTGTACCTGAATCAATCTGTCTGCTAATGCAGCACTCTCCTACAACACCGCAAGAAAAGGAAGAAAAAAGGAAAGAAAGGGACAGAGAGAAGAAAGAAAAGGTTGAAAATATGGACAGAAAGAACAGGGGAAAAGAAAGGAAACAATGAATGAGCAAAAAGGTGTGGAAAACCACAGACACACGTGAAAAGAAGAAAAAGGGAACATTATTAAATGTTGGGTAGGAAAAAAAAAATCAACCGGTTAAGGATTGTAAAAGTATAAAACATAAAAGTACAGAATGAGAGTGTGTTTGTGGTGAAAATTGTGGGGAAGTAATTTCAACAAAGGAAGGCAGATAAAAACAAAAGAGATGAGACTTAAAAAAAATTACAATTAGGAAGGAGACAATACAGCTGAGCCTCTGAAAATCTATTCTACATGCTCTAAAATTTTACATGACTCCCATAATAAAGATATTTACACTGTTTACTCAAACACAAACTAATCAAGTTTTCTATTTTATGTTCATGCATATTGGTTTGAAGAAACCATCTCACTTTTTCCAGTGTCTCAATCCTCTGCTTCAGTAGTCTATTTTCTGTACGTAGTCTCTGTTAAAATGAAAAAGCAAAAAATACTTTAAATATATATTTTTTATTTAAAAAGCAAATGATTGAAAACAGAAAAAAATGTAATATAAAGAAAATTATGTTTTTCATCAAATTTTTATATTATTTTCTTTAAGCTTTATTTGAATTACCAAAAATCATGAATACTTTCATATCTATAAGTAAATGATGGAGAAAGACCTTTTTTATGGAATATTTATTTGTAAATCAAACCCAAACAGGGCATTTAACGACAGCAAAATTACAAAAATATTTTTTTATAGAAAAATTTAATTCTTAATGAAGCTCAAGAGAAATGTGACCCTGGACCACAAAACCAGTCATAAGGGTCAATTTTTCTAAATTGAGGTTTATACATTATATGAAAGCTGAACAAATAAGCTTTCCATTGATGTATGGGTTGTAATGATAGGACAATATTTGGCCGAGATACAACTATTTAAAAATCTAGGCCCGTATTTATCAAGCCTCTAGGAATTACTCTCAAGAACACTGCTAAGAATTGACTTAAGTGAAAAAAAATTCTTGGCTCAAATCTGCGCTTAAAAGTTAGTTATCAATCATCTCAGTCATAATTTAAGCGAAGTGTAGGACTAAGGGTGAATCCCATTTCTCTGCCTTACCCCTTCCCCTTCCCCTTCCCCTACCCCTTCATCTTACCCCTAGCCCTTGTCCCTCGAAACCGAGTGGTAAGCGCTAGGGGTGAAAACATACCCCTATGAAATGAGACACCCCTTGGTTATGGTTACGTCATCGTACATCGTCGCTAGCTGGCTGCTACGTCACCAGAGACGACAAGTGTTGATCACAAACTTCCAAGATGCCGTCTGCAAGTGTGTGTATGTCGATTGCGTGGGTTTTATTATTGATGTTTTTGCGATTGTTGTGCAAATCAGCGATGTAACGTTAGCGTAGCAAACTAGCGATTTTTTAAAACGTTTCAATTAAGAACATGGTTGCAAATATATATGTACAAGACTGTGTAGAGCACAAAACAAGACTGTCGTAATTTTTAAATCAATTACTTAAGCCGAAAATGGGACTCTCTGGATGATCTGGCCGACATTGTTGCCGGTTGCGCAGTGTGTTCTGGGTACCCAATGGTTTCAAGTAAGCTCGCGAAAATGCTTGGTTTTAGCCTGTTAACCCGCACCAGGACGCCGGCGCACTGAAAGCTCTTTGTTTGCACATGTCATTGTTTTCAAACAGATAAAGTAAAACAGGACAAAATGAATCTTGACAAACTATATATCATTTTGAAGGTCTAAGCCTCAAGCATCGACGACAGATCGCTGTTTTTCGATAGAAAGCTTATAAGGAATGTATTTTCTAAATTTGTGTAAGCAGTACACATCAAAACATTTATAAAAAAAACCCGCAGTACATACCAGATTCATCCTGATAACGACTCTCAAACGTCTCCACTGCTGTAAATCCTGGTTTAGTTTGAAAGATAAGGGTCCACTGAACAACATTCCATCGAGCACTTTTAGTCCAAAGAAACAACAACGTTGTAATTTGGATCGTTATTCATTTGTTTACGTCTCATCTCTTCAGGGAGAGTTATTGTTTGTGTCCGTTATGGAACAAATTACGCTCAAAAACAGCGTCTTGGTGGTAAAAAAAACAGCATGATTTTGTAGCAGACAATGTCCCAAACAGAATGAAATCATCCAAAAAAAAAAAAAAGTCAAAGATACACGGAAGATTGTTTATTTGAATTCTGGCCTCCCTCGCGACGGTGCGTGACGCACGCTGTGACGCACCTGTCATCTGATGGGGGCGTAACTTAGCGATCTTTTTAGCACAACATTTCTTTTTTTTTCTTCTTCAACAGTTTTCATATATGTTTGCGTGTTTTGTGGGTAATGTGCCTGTATCTGTGTGATTAACATCCGTATGGCTGATAATCAGCATGTAATTACTGACTGTTCACAGATATCAGTGTGAATGCAGTCTATATAAAAGGCCATTATAATGTGATTATTGACTATATTGGGCGGCCATCTGTATGATTTGCATCTGTATGAATGATTGTCAGCAAGTGATTACTAATGTAGGAGCAGGAGCATCTATCTGTATGTCAGGAAATCAGTATGTACTTAAGTTATTTTTTTTTTATTATTATTGTTTTTTTTTCCATCACTCAAAAATTATTATTGTATTTTTCTAGTTCTAATTTATTTTCTCAAATAAATCAGATACGATGTCTAAGATTCTGTATACTGTTTTATAATTGAAAAACTGCAGTGGCATGTATAAAGACTAAATAGTTTGTAGTAGAACCCTTCAATAATTTGGTAAATATTTTTCCTCAAAGAGAGGGGGGGGGGGGACTAGAAAAATGGCTGCATGAATCTCATTTTTCATGGTATCTTCTTCAGATTTGAAATATAAACTCATGAGACATGTGACTGTCAACCCATTACTTTTCTGGATTGCTTCAGGGCTGATTTCATGTATTTTTATATGAAATTTTAAAAAAAATCAGTGTGGTACAATTTTTATCAATATAACTTTTTATATTTTTGAGCATTATCAACTCTGGATGATGGATAGTAAAGCCCAAAGGGTCTTCTTTCCAAAGACACCAAAATTGTGTGTGTGGCACACTGAAGTCAGGAGCTGTTACCATTTTAAGTTAGTTAGTCATTTTCAGCTGTGATTCCCAATATGGGGGGTGCTGGTTAACAGGTTAAGGGGTATCTACCACTTCCCCTTAGCCCTACCCCTTGATCAAAACGAGAATTGGGATAGCCCTTACTCTCATGTGAACGTGCAAAACTAAGGGGAAGGGGTAAGGGGAAGGGGTAAGACAGAGAAATGGGATTCACCCTAAATCTTAAGTGTCAGTCTTAGAGATGATTCACAACACTTTGCTGTGCCACAAACGGGATTTTGGATGACGACATACGCATGGACCAATCACTGAATAGATTTCCTTAATTAAGAATATTCTCAGATAAATTCACATTGAATGGTTAAATTCCTAATAGGAGTTTACATTCAACACACATTTGATAATAAAGAATTTTCAAGAGAATACATTTTAGGGTGCCGATAGACGATAGTATAGTGTATCGACAATAGTCAAAGATATCACCTGTTGCTGATGCCTTTGACGACAGCGAGATGATTATTATTATTATTATCTGTCAAAAATAGACTAGGTGCCTATCTTTAGTGATGCAGTGTGGAGAGCCGCTTCAGAAACTTGCCACGGCGTGGCTGATCCGCTCCGGTGGCTGTGGAGCTGTAATGTGCCGCAGACGCGTGCAGTGTAAATAAGGGGTAAGAGATTTATTCATCATACAGTGTAGATTGCATAATACTCGCGCTAGACTGAAGTCAGTTCTGATGTTTTTTGGTAATGTAAATGTTCTTTGCTCGTTTTGAATAACTGAGGAAATGTAACTTGTTTGATTAAGTGCTCGTCGCCAAACATTTCAAGAACATTCTTCCTCTTCTGAAAGATTCGCGCACGTCTCTGTCTCCTCAGCGCCATCACAAGCCCCTGCTGGCAACTCCTAACCACTTGAGAGACCTCTCGAGCTGTGTTAAATAACTGAGAGAGTAAGAGTGATTCTTAGCTTTAAGAAATTTGATAACTTGCTTTTATACTTAAGTTTGAAAGTAGGAGTAGATTTCATAAATTCTCAGCACTTAAGACTAAAATGGTACTTTGAGAAGCTTGATAAATACGGGCCCTGGGTGCAAAAAATCTGAGGGTGCAAAAAAAATCTAAATATTGAGAAAATCGCCTTTAAAGATGTCCAAATGAAGTTCTGATATTTACAGTAGGAAATTTACAAAATATATTCATGGAACATGATCTTTACTTAATATCTTAATGATTTTTGGCATAAAGGGAAAAAAATCAATAATTTTGACCCTTACAGTGTATTTTTGGCTATTGCTACAAATATACCCCAGCGACTTCAGACTGGTTTTGAGGTCCAGGGTCACAAATATCATTGGATAAAGCCATTTGTGTGCGTACAAACAAAATTTACATGTTAGTCACCAAACTAGCTGAACCAAATCTAGGTTAAGCAATATATGTGCCATTTTATCTAAACACGCATACACAGACCTTAATTTCAATCTGTTCCTCCATCTCTTTGTTCTTAATAGTGGTATATTCCTTTTCTAACCTGTGGATGAAAGGACAACAACTGAATCTAGAGAAGCATAAACTTTCTTTTATTTATTGTGAATATCCCTTTACTTTTTACTCACAGATCACTCATTTAAATTTTCAGATCACTCACTTTTTCATTCTCTTGGGATTGTATTTGACTTGATAAGCCCGTAGGATCATCTTATCCGGGCAGCTATCAAACTGATGCGGAATCACCTTCTGAAAGTGCTGTGGTGAGATTATTAAACAAACATCAAGTGTTGCTGTTGTTTATGTTGTTGCATGTACAACATATTGATGTACATAGCAGAGATGATTTTCCTCTAACCTGTGACATTCCCTCCATGTCTAGCTGTATGAGGTCTGTCTGGTTGTACTGCAATATCGCTATTCCAACTCGGAATATGATCTCCAAACCCTGAGAACACAACACACAGTATTCATACAATCACAGACTAACAACTACAACAAATGCTCACACCCTAGTATATTCATTTCTCTAATAAGTTCTTACAAACCCCAAGATGCATTCACACCTTTGAAAAAAACTGAAAACCTGCATGCAACACATACAGTACACACAAATTCTGCACTTGAAAGTGCTTATATATTATGGTGGGGACTTTCCATTGACTTTACTCTTGCCATAATATTGACTTAACCCTTTTACTTTAGCCTCACACAAAACTTAACATTTTACATTTTCATTATAGTACACTAAAATGTGTTCTTTGCACATTCAGGTTGATTGGGACTATAAAAAAACATGAAACTATAAAAACAACCATTTGTAATTTTGAGTTTTTCAGATGTTGCTAACTTCCGGGAACAATTGGTCCAAAGTATAGTCAAATCAGCAACACGCAAACACACACTCTTGTGTCCATACCTCATACATAAAGATGTCAAAGACACGTGTAGCTATTGGCAGGGGCATGAAGGTGAGGAAGAGTGTAAGAAACCAGGACGAGGCATACATAGATGTATGGAAACTCTGAGAGCGGAAATGAACGTTCAGCTCTGGCAAGTGCTCCTGATCACAGAGATAAAAAAACATGATACCAGTTAAAAAAAAAAAAAAAAAAAAAACAAATAGACTGTGAAAGACATTAGATAAAAAGGCTTCTGAGAAGAAGCAAATGGATTGCCTATTGACTGTGTCTTTACACTATAAATCTGTTGCCTCCTTGTGGACAAACATGGCATTACTCCAGGCATCTTGGCATGCAGTATGAAATATATAAGAAACGGATGCTGATGCAATGATGCTAAAAATTCAGCTTTGCCTTCATAGATATAAATTACTTTTTAAATATATTAAATTGTAATAATTGTTCACAGTATTACTGTTTTACTGGATTTTAAATCAAATATATGCAGTCTTAGTGAGCACAAGAGTCTTCTTTCACAAAGAGACTTCTTTCTCTTTACAACAGCATTTTTTTCATAGTAAATTCTACACAGCACACTCCATGATCAAACAGGCAGTCTATTATGCCTTTTTTCTTTCATTATATGCTCATTTTTATTAGTCTGGATTCTCTAAAGTACTCTTCCTTACCTGTAGCAAGTGTTCAAACTGGTAGATGCACAGACCCAGCTCAGCCATGCTGGGCTTAAACAACTCTCGAAGCCTGTACTCCTGCATTAGTCTGACAAACACACAGAAGGCTTCCTCCTCCGGCATCTACAAACACGCAATGGATGATGAATTTGGTGTATGCAAAGTTTGGCTCACAAGACATTTCTTTATCTTACTTTAGTTCATTAATAAGCAAACCTGCATAAGTAGCAATCCTACGATGAAGGCACTGCCCTGACAATAACCAACCTCACGATCCACAAGAGAATATGCCTGTGAGATCAAGAAACATCCATTCAGATTAAAATTATAGTATAGTATAGTATAGTATATTATATATATATATATATATATATATATATATATATATATATATATATATATATATATATATATACACACACACACAATAGGAAATTTACAAAATATCTTCATGGAACATGATCTTTACTTAACCTAATGATTTATGCCATAAAAGAAAAATAGATAATTTTGACCCATACATTGTATTTTTGGATATTGCTACAACTATAGCCCAGCGACTTATGACTGGTTTTGTGGTCCAGGGTCACGTATGTGTGTGTGTGTGTGTGTGTGTGTGTGTGTGTGTGTGTTTAGTTCTTTGTAATTTTTGAGGTAATGGGTTCTAAACATTTTGCTTTGCCATTACAAAAATAAATTACATTTTAAGATATATTCAAATAATAAAACGGTTATTTTAAACCATAATATTTCACAATATTCTCTTGTACTTTGTATTATTTCCTCGTTTACCTCTCATTTTCATTGTATTGAAAACATCAGCACTACAGAAGGAAGAAAATTATGTAGGTTTGAAATGACATGACATTTGAGTAAATTATGACTATTTTCTTTTTTTGGGTGAACTCATTTTTTTACATTTTTTTTTTATTAGTGTGAATTGAAAATTACATTTAGTAAATT
This sequence comes from Aspiorhynchus laticeps, assembly GCA_023376895.1. Classification (NCBI taxonomy): domain Eukaryota; kingdom Metazoa; phylum Chordata; class Actinopteri; order Cypriniformes; family Cyprinidae; genus Aspiorhynchus; species Aspiorhynchus laticeps. The sequence continues at coordinate 44,965,151 of CM041797.1, read as the reverse complement.
TTTTTAGTTTTTGTTCAATCAACCACCACTCACTCTTTCTTTTATTTGCTCTACTGTGTCTTTATCTGATCTTTCTTCCAGTACCCATTTCTGTCTTTCTCACCTTCATGACATTAAACAGAACTTCCTGTCCCAGGCTGTCCTGGCCTTTGAAGAAGTCGTGCTCTGGATATGTGCGGGCAATATCTCTGCGTATGAGTTTTTCACAGGGTGAGGACATCTTTAAGAGTTCAGAGTACTGATTCTTTACTGGCATGTCAGTGGCATTACATAATAACTGCCAAACGATTGCTCGGAAATGATGAGGAATGCCTTTCCTTATTAGCTCCTGCAGATAGAGAGAGACGGTAAGGCAGAAAATAAGAGATGAATGTACAAGTTTCAGATCCTTTTGTCTAGTGTCTATGATGTGGGTTAACACATTGTCATTCAGATTCTAAATGAAAAAAGGATCACTCAATCACCTTCAGAAGTTTGTCTTTCTTTCGTCTCCACTCGTCCCACTCATTGACAATCCGTCCCCACAGGATCCAAGTGTCTTCTTCCAGATGGGACAGGTTAGAAGATGCAGATGAGCTTGACACCAGAGAGGAACCACTATTCCTCCGAGATCCACTCATTGAGCGCATGGATTTGGAATCTGCTTCTAGCAACCTGAATGCAACACAACACACTGAGATCAGGGTACATACAAATGATAGTGCAGCCTAGTGGTTAAACATCTGGGCTGCTACCCAAAAGGAAGTGGTAAGATTGTTTTCAAAGAAATTAATAGTTTTTACTCAGAAATTAAATTGATTAGTGACAGCTAAAGTAAAAAAAATATATATAACAATATTATAATTTATTATAATCAAAGTCCCTTTCAAGGAAAGTCTGTTCACTCAGCCGCCATATTTGCAATTCCTATCTAAATGAATGGGGGAATCCTGAAATCTCAAAAACTGCTTGCTGAACACGCAATTAAATTACATATTTCAAATCAGCAACAAAATCTGAAATGAACTGCCCCACGAATGTTGTTTCTTGTGCTCAAATAGCGTTTAAAAAGCGTATTTTTCAGGCTAGACCAGCAAATGCGCATGCGTAGTTCCAACGCGCTTATGATAGCGCAAATTGCGCATCGGCTGCTCTAGCCTCAGGTTTCTATGGGAACCGGAGCTTTTAACGGCCGCTGCAGTGATGCAATGACTTTACCAATCAACGATTGGCTCTTTCATTTAGAAGGCGGGACTATCCAGCCATATTGCGTGTTGCAGTTTCTCCCATTCATAAGTAAAGGAGTGAACCGTCTTTGTATTTCAATAGTCTTTGTTATAATTCACAATATTACTGTTTGTACTGTATTTTTGATCAAATAAATGTATTTAATAAGACTTAAAAATCTAAAGATCTTTAAAAATCAGATCTTGAAATGGTAGTATACATCTTTTGTATAAACTATCACCACTGTGTCCTTGAATTTACTTTAGTCAAGAGAACTTGTCTAAATGCAAAATTCTCAATTACTGCATTTATACTGTGTATTGGTGGTGATTAGGATTAAGAACAGAGTTTTAGGGTACAATCTGCAGGTTGGGATAACAACAACAAATAACTTAAATCAATATTTTTTTCATTTTCTAAAGAAAACTTCCACACTGTTGCTTTGCTTGAACTGATTCGCTACAGCAACCAAATTTATAAAGAGCATCAAAATGTATAAAATTATTTGGTTATAAAATTGACATAATATGACAGCTGAGACTTTGTTTCATCTCAAAAGTAACCAAGCGCAGAGCTTATTATTTATTGGATGGGATGTGCACTACAAATAATGTTCAGTGACGTTTTGTTCACACATCAGCTGAAAACAGCCTAGACAAAAAGAACATTTCTTGGGATTTAAAAATCAATATCAGTCCATCAGAATGAGAATCGATTAAAATCGAGAAATCTATATTTTTTTACCCAGCACAAAGCCTCACCTTCAAATGTAAGAGCGTGGTCACATTAGCGTGATTTCAGTGTTGCACCCTTACGCAAAATTTCCAGTAGCACTGATTGCTATTGAAATGACTGGTTTCCGCTTGCAAAATTTCATAAATCAACGGTAAATGTGACCTTTAGTGCGTAAGATATTTTTCTCTGTGTTATCATCTAGAAGGCAAACGTAAATGAAAGTAAGTCTGATCACTTCTAAAGTATGTCAAATGTTATGTCCATAGCACTGTGTGGGACACAAAGTTTGTTCAAATTCCGAGTCAAGTATGAGTAATAGTAAGTGATGGTTGCCTTGGCACAGACCACTAAACACAATACAAATTCTTCTTTACACACGCCTGTTGACTCCATCACCACTTGAATTCAAAATACTGTATGTCAGCCGGACTACATCAATTGAATAATAGCTTATTAATGCTTTGTGAAATCTCAAGGAATCTTGGCGATCTCTCTGACAGAAGCACAGAGAATGTTTCAACTAATTTCAACGAGTGCAGCTGCGGTCCTCTTAAATGGCCCATAAAAGTTCTACATTCAGCATGGCAACTGTTGCTATTGTTGTTGCCAGGTAACCACCACAACTGATAAATAGCGAAAGCTTGTTACATATCAGCTGTTACAGGAAGAGAAGCTTAACTGCTATGAGTTTGCCACTCACAGGTCAAATGAGAAACCACACGCGTAGCTTTTTTGTCTCAAGCATGCATAGTGTTCCCTTTGTTGAGGCGTTGCTACCTTCAGAGGGATGTCAAGTATCAAAGTGCAACACACTATGTGCGTGTCTGCATGACACATGCGTTGCGCTTTGACATTTTCTCTGTGCAATTACCCATTTGCGAACCATGATGCTGTTTGAAATACTCACAGGTTTCAAACCATTTTTTGAATGCAAAATGTGATTTATAAAATGTTTCCTGGCCACTGCTTTTTAATATATTCAAAGTGACTGAGAACTGGGTCTATCAATCTCTGAAATTACAAAAAGGTACCGTACGTGCATGAAGAAAATGTCTATACACATTATATTCTTTTGAAGTCATAGCTTTGTGTGAGTAACTAAAAAAAAGAAAAAGAAAAAAAATGAGGTTGTCATTCTTCCTTTTCAGTGAGCTGTTAACCGCTGAGACCAGATTATTGAAGTTTAACCCGAGAACCAGATATATCAGATTTATGAACAAATCATTAAGACTGGATCTGTGAACTAAAACAACACAATTACTGAAATATAATCAGATTTATGAGAATGAACCAGACATTGTTACTTCTCTCATGATCATGCCAAGAGCTACAGTGATCAGGGAATAACAACAAATTGGCAACAACTTATGACATATATCCGAGTGAAATAGATTACTGAAGAATAAATATGTATGGCGGGGACTTGATTCTGTCCATTGGTTGTTGATTGGTGGAGGCAGCTATGAATGTGAGCTTGCAATCGATTGTAAAATAGGGGAATTTAAGTGGACACATCACCAGAGATGAGTCTGTTCTTTGACCGGAAGATTGAGTTATGACATTTTGATTAAAAATTGAGTCAACATTGTGTAATTTTGGTACTTGACATTCTGGTCTTCATTAACTTTCATTATACGTGACCCTGGACCACAAAACCACTCATAAGGGTACATTTTTTAAATTTTGGCTGAGATACAACTATTTTAAAATCTGGAATCTGAGGGTGCAAAAAAATCTAAACATTGAGAAAATCGCCTTTAAAGTTGTCCAAATTAAGTTCTTAGCAATGCATATTACTAATCAAAAATTAAGTTTTAATATATTTACAGTAGGAAATTTACAAAATATCTTCATGGAACATGATCTTTACTTAACCTAATGACTTGTGGCATAAAAGAAAAATCAATAATTTTGACCCATACAATGTATTTTTGGCTATTGCTACAAATATACCCCAGCGACTTCAGACTGGTTTTGTGCTCCAGGGTCACATATGGAAAAGAGCAGCCAGGATATTCAGAAAAAAAAAAAAAAAAAAAAAAAGGAAACAATGGCATGTTTTTCATTTTTGGGTGAACTCTAAAGGGATCTTTAAAGGGATAGTTCACCAAAAAAGTAAAATGTTGTCATCATTTGCTCACTTTCATGTTGTTCTAAACCTGTATGAGTTTTTTCTTCTTCTGTGGAACATTAAGAATGTATTTTGAAGAATGATGGTAACCCAACTGTTTTACCTGTTCTGTTCCTCCAGTTTAGCCAGAAGCTCGAGCTCATCTGGACTGAGGTTCTCTGAGTCAGCCGGGGAGGCCGCCGGGGCAGAGAGCGCAGCATCATGGGAATTGGAATCCGGACTGAGCACTGGGCTGCCAGCTAAAGGAGGGTCAGTCTCCAGTCCGGGAGGTGAGTTGAGGTCGTCCAGCTGAACAGAACCTGCCATCCCTCCCTCTCTCTCTGGGCTGCTGCTAGGGCTTGACATGACAGAGGAACCCAGGACAGGAAAAGTCAAGCAGTGACGTGGGGACTTGGAAGGATACTACAGGGTTCTTGGCGCCGTGGACGTAAACAGGCCTCCTTGAAGACGCGTATATCAGGACTGGGTTAATCTGTGGAAATGAGGGAAGTGAGATTATGTATTGAAGGGCTTTGTAATTAATTGGATGATGAATGAGATTTTGATTGTGGCTGCTGTGATTAACAAATTAATTCCGTGTTTATGATGAGAGGGCAGGGCTCTAATATTGTCTAGTATTGAAAATGTAAACCAATAATTTATTCCTCTTTAATACTATAGCGTGAAATAAACAACCACAGAAAGTATGTTGAAAGATACAGTATAACTTACTGAAGTGTTTTAACTATGAAACAATACTTGTGAACAGAAAGTGTTACTTGAGTAAGTAAAAATAACACGTACCTTAAATAATAAATAAGAATAAATAATGCTAGTCCATTTCCAATTATAATCGGCACTACCTGCTGTTGGTTTGAATTTATTTTGGACATTTATGCTCATACAAATTTGACAAACACATTAATAAATATAGCTGCAAGCAGCAATTACCGGGGCCAAGCCTGCGAATGGCCCATAGAGCGGCGCAGAGCAGGAAGGGCAAAAGCAGCGGAAATAGAAAGTACATTGAAATAACAGATGGGTTCGGAAGCACAGAGGTTCAAAAACGAACAGAAGTTCAGACAAGAACAAACAAACACACGTTTCTGATTTAAGACGAACGAGTACGGAAGATCCAACGTCTGGAACAAAAGCTACCCTGGCTTCGAACCCACTACCTGAAAGAGTCTAGGACAGCGACTTAGCAGACTGCGCCACTCGGTCACTGCAGGATTGATAGGCTGCCGAGGAGAGGTTAAGGTGTGAGAATGAGCTGACTAAAAATGTTCTACAGCATTTTAAACAGAGTAATACGCAAAGTAAAGCTAATTTTAACGGAGTTTATGGTTAATTCGATAGCTGAAGAGTCAAATTAAACTGATTGGTAATTGTTTAGCCTGTAACTTAGTAGAATGCTAAGATTACTAGCATAACACAATGAACACAGGTACAGTCATATTCCAAGAGGTATTTCTCAGGAACGGAAGTGAATATCAAAAATCTGTTCAGTCATTCCTGTGCGGATCGGTCCAAAGATCATATGATTAGATTTTGGACAAAATTGGACAAAATTTGAAGGAGGAGTAGTGAAAATACAGTTTTTCATTTACTTCAATATGGCTGACAGGCACATTCATGGAAAATAACAAATGAGACATCGTCAGAATTGGCATATCCCAGGGAATGAAACGAAACAGAGAAAACAAAATTTGGACAATACTTTCAAAAGTTATAAGCAAAATAGTAATTTTTTGCTATGTCGTGACCCACAGGTGGCGCTGTTCACATCTTTGGCAGAACATGGTGTTGACTAAGTGTACCATGTTTTGTTTTGATTGATCAAACCAATTTGGGTCACCTCGTTAAGTTCACAACACCATAACTTTTGAACAAAGATGAATAAAACAAATCTGTTCAGTCATTTCTGTGCGGCTCAGTCCGAAGCTCATCTGAGCCAATTTTGGGAAAAATTGGATGAATTTTGAAGGAGGAGTAGCGAAAAGACAGAATAGTGTACTTTTCAAAATGGCCACTACTGTAATGTTTGAAGTCTTAATGTAATCTATTGAATGTGATCAGCGTGAAGAGAGTAATCAGGTGTACTAAGTTTCATTTTTCTAGAATTAGGGGTTCAGGAGTTATTACCATTTCAATGTTGCATTTTTGAACTGGTGGTGGCGCTATAGATTTGGTTCTAGAGACCCAAAATGAAAGGACATACAAATAGGAACATTTGGACAACATTTTCAAAAGTTATAAGCATTTTTGTTACAAAATTTATATCTCAGGAACACTAGGTGGCGCTGTGTTCAAACTTCCAGGGTACCTCCGGGACATGATGTTGATGATCCATACCGATTTTTGTACCGATATGTCAGATGGTTTAGAAGATATTGCAATTCATGACAAATTTCAAAATGGCGGACACGTGGTTCAGCCAATCCTGTCAAAATGGACATCCTCCAATTCGGCATGACCCAAGGAATCCATAGACACCAAGAACAAAATTTTCTGACCAACTGTTCAAAAGTTATAAGTGAAAATGTGATTTTTGGGTATCCCACGACCCATAGGTGGCGCTGTTCCCAACTTTGGCATGGACCCTCAGACCATGGTGTTGATGAAGAGTACCAAGTTTCGTTTCGATTGATCAAAGTTTGGTCAAGATACAGCCTCTGAACCAATTTTGGGTCAACCTTGTTACGTTCACAACATCATAACTTTTTTTTTCACCAGTAGGTCAAAACATTCTGTTCAGTCATATCTGTTCAGCTGAGTCTGAAGATCATCTGAGCCAATTTTGGGAAGAATTGGATCAATTTTGAAGGAATAGTAGCGAATAGACAGAATACTGTACTTTTCAAAATGGCCGCTACTGTAATGTATGGAGTCTTAATGTAAGCTATCGAATGTGATCAGCATGAAGAGAACAATCAGGTGTACTAAGTTTCATTCTTCTACAATTAGGGGTTCAGGAGTTATTACCATTTCAATGTTGAGTTTTTGAACTGGTGGTGGCGCTATAGAGTTGGATCTAGAGACCCCAAAGTTGGTCAGATCAGTATTCATGGCCATCACTACAAGTGTGCCAAATTTCAACATTTTCCTATGTTCCCTTCATAGGGCTGCCATAGACTCCCATGGGAAGAAAATAATAATAATAAAACATACAATTACAATAGGGGCTATAGCCCTTCGGGCTTGGCCCCTAATAAATGCCTCTTATTCTTAACTCTAGGAACTTTATGTTTTTATGTTGTGAATTTGTTATTTGTAAAGTAAGTATTTTTATGAGATCATGAATAAAACAAATAAAACATTGAAAAATAAATGGCAGAAGTTACGTTATTATTTATTGGCACGTTAACCAAAGGATTAATCAACTAATCAGAAATCATTTATAGATTTACCAATGGTTAGATAACCAGAAAAAAATAATCAATAGAAAATATAATAATTAGTAACAGCCCTAAAATTGCAGCCTTTGCGATCTAATAATCACAATAAGCCATATCACAATTTCTGTTTTATTCTGATTAATCTCAAAAATAAAATCAGCTCAACTATGATGGAATCATAGTCTACAGCTAAAAAATAAATAAATAAATAAATAAAGTCTGTGCTCATCATACACTAGGAAATTCTCTGAGAAAATCTGTCAACTCCAATTGCCTACAATTTGGCTTTGGCAACTAGCGCCGATTCATCCAGACTGTTTAAAAATCTGGTCAAAAGTTGTGTAGCGTATTCCAGTCTTACATCTATGCCACCTCATACTTAAATGGGGGATGACGTGCAAAGCAAACCTGTAAAGCTGTTTGAATACAACCAAGAAGAAAAATGACTGTACAGCATATGTGAACTGTAAGTGTTTTGTACTGCATTACAACAACAAGCTATCTGTGCATCCTACAACAAACCACAGACACAACCGGAGCAGCTAAGCCACAACCTAAGCCATTAAAGAGAGAGAGGGAATGTGCATTATATTTAGAGTATAGAGTAGACAGAGAAATATACAAACACTCATGCGTTCATACACACATTACTAAACTACTAAAGACAGACAAATGTGGTGTTTTCTCAAAGGAACATTAAAACTCAGAGCTTGGCAAGCCCGGTTTGGGTTTGGAACAGAAATAAACCCTGTTTCTGTAGTTTCACATAGTCAGACATCTGACTAATCAGTAACACATCTGGTCTACACTGAAACTTATTCTGGTCAAGAACCGCCAACTAGACAGGAAAAAAACCACAGCTCATTTTGTTTTTACGTGACATTTAGGGGCAGGGTTATCTGAAACCATAACAGACCATAACAGAATAATAGACTGACAGAGGAAAAAAAAAATACAATAATGCTGTGACGGTTATACAGAAACCACTGGAATAGCAGAAAATGCTTATATACTGCAAAAATACTGATCTTTGTTTTTTTTTACAGTTTTTATTGTGGATCTTGTTAACCTTTTACCAAGTGGCTAAAAAAACTCTCTTTTTTATGGTTTTCAACTCTCTTATACTCAGGAAGGCTATATTTAACCCTTGTGCATCAATTTAAAAAAGTTACACATAGGTCCATAGTGGACAAAAATGTCCATGTCAAAAAACTGTCATAGAAATTTGAAGCTTGGGAGCACAGACTTAAGTTTGGTCTCATTTTAAAGAAGACCCATGGCAGATTATTGTTGAAGTAAAATTGAAGTAAAAAAAGTGAAACCAAAAAAAGTTATACAGGTTTAGGTTTATGAAAATGATTTATGAACAATATTTTACATAAAATATATATTTTATGAAACATGTTGAACTCTAAACCTGCTAGAAAATCAAAGCCATAAATCTAAAGCTGTGTTTAGGTTGAGGTTGATATCTCAAAAAATTAGCTTTCAGTAAGATTTTGTTTGGGCGCAGTACCAATTTTTCCCCATTAGATGCCAGCAAAACTCCGCTGGTGCACACAGTGCTTGGATTTGTGATTTACAGTCGAATTTTTCTCTCTCAAACATTACAAGCACACACTATTTTTTTTATGACACACATATAAACCACACTCTGACATCCATACCAACACACCCATACAATTATAGCTGCATTATTTATCCAACTGGCTCTATAATATGCAGAAGCAGAAAACAGGAATAAAGTGAGTATTTGCTTTATAGGCCAAACCTGAAAAAAATAGCATCATCTGGTAAAAAATTAAATTTTTAAGCCTTGCCAACAGAATGAAAGCCTATTAACAAAAATTGCATCATTTTACAGTTAAACGGCACTGCGATTAAGAATAGCGGTTTTAATGGGTTTCAATGGGGACATTTTTGTCCAAAAGGTGCTGAGTGGTTCACTTTTTTGTACATAGTGCAAAATAAATTTATTAAAAAGGAAATGAGGGTGGAATATTAAAATTCCAATAAAAATACACACCTGAGTCAAAATTTATGCAGTTAGCACAAACACAGGCAAAATTATCAAAAAAACAAAACTAAAATGGACAAAAATGTCCAAAAGGTTGCAGTAAAACTGTGAAATATTATTAGATTTTAAAATAAGTGTCTTTTAAAATGAAATTTATTTCTGTGATGGCAAAGCTGATTCCTCTAGTCTTCAGTGTCACATGATCCTTCAGAAATCATTCTAATATACGGATTTGCTGCTCAAGAAACATTTCTTATTATTACTGTAGAAAACAGTTGTGCTTCTTAATAGTTTTTGTGGAAAAAATGTGATAAACTTTTTCAGGATTCGCCATCTTCGCTTCGCATTTGTACCGGGATTAATCTCAATCCTAACAATGCATGTGGAAGACCTGTTTTGGCATGATGTGTCTGCATCCGTGTGCTGTTCTGCAAGCTCACAGCCAAACCGCTAGATGGAGCAGTCGACTACAGGAACATAGCACAGCAGATGATGTTTGAATCTCCACGTGTACTGGTACACATTTGAAGGACCCGGCAGCAGTGTTAACAAATAGACTAAAAGTTATAAGCATTTACAAATATGCTAAGAACCATACCGAAACCCCCAATGCAATCTATGGGGTGACACTACTATTCCTAGTTTGGTAATTCTTTAGTTTAGGGACCAATTCTCACTATTAACTAGGTGCTTATTAGCATGCCTATTACTAGCACATAGGCTGTTTATTAATACTTATAAAGCACATATTCTGCATGATCATATTCTACATCCCTAATCCTACCCAATAACTAAACTACCTTAGTAACTATTTAAAAGCAGTAATTACGAGCTTATTCAGGCCTTATATAGTGTGCCCTTTGATTCCTACAAATACTTGTTAAAAAAACAACAACTGTATACCTCGAATATAAATCTAAAGAATCTAAAGTAAGTCTCTTTAGATAAAAGTCTTCCAATAGCATAAATGTAAATGTAAAATGCAAATGTCCAAAACATGCCAAAGGCATACACATCTACCTCCAACACATGCACACATTAAACCACTCATTCTTCCATGAGGGAGAATGCAATTGAAACAGAAAGATAATCCACAGCTAAAAATAAAGTACAAGATGAAACCTTTTTAAACAAAGTAAACACACACTGTGGACAATGGTGGCATTCATATTAGAGGAGCAGTCCAATCAAAAGAACCATTAACAAGCGCATGAATCCAATGACCAAGAAACACACACACACACACATAGGGCTGCCACTAACGACTATTTTTATTTCGATTAATCTACCGACTAATTTATCGATGAATCGATTAATCTAAACGATTAATTTCCCACGAAAAAAATCAACAATTTTACTTGAATATTTTATTAAACCAAATTAAATCCAAATTTCTATGAAATCCTTTTTTAAAGCAAAAGTAATGTGCAACATAGAGTGCAAGAAGCAAGTATCCATCTCATCTCAGTCCAGATCACTGAAATCAGTTCAGTATTATAGTGTAAGAATGACAACTTATCCACGTGTTCTAGTCTAATAATACAATTATAATCAGTATTTTAAATAAAGGAGTATTTACCAGAAATATTATTTACCAGAATTTATTTAGGAGAAAAATGTAAATGTGCAGTATTTCTGAAAAAAAAAAAAAAAAAAAAATGGAACCATTAAAATGGAATCCAGAAAATAAGAATCTGGTACAGATAAAACTGTAAAACTCAATTAATTAGACAGGCTTTTTGATTAATAAAATTTAATTTAACCATTAAAACAGAGTATAGAAAATAGAAAATGGAAAAAACTAAATTTGGAAATAAAATGGATTTCATAGGGCCCTATAATTATAATAATTCTTCTGTGGTAATAAAAATAGATGTAAGTGAACAATAGCTTTTAAAATGACTTAAAATACATATATAATAGCAATGATGCAATAATAATTAGTTCAAATAAAGTATCAAAAGCAAGAAATCATATGGTTTAATTGAACAAAATGTTAAAATACATAATGTATTATAAACAATAAACACCTCTTCTCTTTGGCACTCAACGGAGGCGGTCGCATTTTTCTCTCCCCGTCCTCGCCCTTATTTTCCCTGCTTGCTCTCTCGTCTCGTCTCGTCTCATCTATTGAGAGACTCTCTCTGCACTGCTCTCCAAACTGAAAAATTATGGATTTGATCAACTGGTCTCTCAATGCAATTGACACCATTTTCTCGACGAGAAGCTTGGGTTCGGGGGAACCTGACTGCCCTGCCGGAACGTTCGCAGCTGGCTACACGATGGACGCGTGGGAGAGGTGGCGGGTCGTGTGTCTGGCGGCTCTTTCTGTGGAGGACATTGAAGATATCTACCTATTCAGAACCATGATAACAGGTCTTCTGCTGACTGGTTTAGGCTTTGCCCTGGGTTATCGAAGAATTCAGAAAACGGGAACAGCTGTCCAAAGCCTCACAAGGCTGCCCGTCATGATTGAAGCAGTGGGAAGAGCGGTCAGCATTGAGACTGAGACTATTAAACGCAATATGGATTCCATCACGGAGAAGCTCACGGCTTTGCAAAGGAAAATTGATGGTTTTGGAGACCAGAATGGACAAAGAGAGTAGCCGTGGAATTGGAATGCGGTTACTCGCCCCAAGACCAAATAATCGCAATCTTATCTTTTTCGGCTCCCCTGAACCAGCACTGGCCTTGGCCAAGGCTGCTGCTGGAAAATCAACCCTGGGAAGAGCACTGCAGTGAGACGCTCTTGCGTTCCTCCCCCATTCTACAGACACCTGCTGATTACAAACTATTACACATACACACACATACACACATATATAAAGATATGCATTCACCTCCCCACCCCCGATCCCTCGCCTCCGTCGCTTTGAACCGCCAGCCTGACAAGCGGGTCTGTGACCAGCGCTAAGATTGGCTGCAGGACCGGATGGCTGCTTGCCAGAGCTGGATTACCTCCCCTGTTGCAAAGTCGTGTGTCTATGGTGTATTATGTGCTTTTGTTGCTGAGGTGTTTTTCCTGTATATTAATATTTCCCTAATATTTGGCCATTTCTTTAGGACAGAAATGCTATAGGCACTGTAATTAAATTAATATGTGGACATCAAAACGTGTAAACTCAGAGTGAGGGTTTGAGCTTTTATTTTGAAATCGCGATATATTCTCCTGTGTTTGCACAGGTTTATAAATGCTTTACCTTACAAATCTGATGAAATGGCGCACGTTGCATTCCCAGATGAACGTTATAATAAACCCAAACTCACAACAACATGCAGAGATGGAGTTTGAGATTCTCCACACATGTAAATGATAAGTTTCCGTGGAACTACTGTGATCGGCGCCGCTGTGAGACGCACGTGCTTAACCGACACGCATCTAAATAATTAAAGCGCATATACTGTGTTAGAACTGCATGGCATATAATTATTTAATTAAATTATAGCGTTTGTGAAGTCACAATTATGCTTAATTATGATTTTTAAATGGGTTTAATGTCATGCAGCCTTGGAAAATAGCCTAATAATGTGTTTTATGGATTCTCGTCCGTGAAATGCGGCACTTCCGGTATTTTGCGGTTAGTCGACGCGAGCAAAATGAAGTCTACAATTTTTCAAAATCGACTAGTCGACTAAAATCGACGAATCGCGACAGCTCTACACACAAACAAACACAAACACACTCTCATGTCTGGTTAGTTGACGCAGTGCAGCCACAACCAAACACAACAGCAACGTCCTGAACCTAGCAGTAATCTCTAGGCAGCGGGAATAGAGAGATAGTCAAAAAAATGTGGTTTGAAAATGACCTTTAATAAAACTGATGATGATCTTTATCCACATCAGAATAGAATATTGCCATCATCACTATTATTATTTGTTTTCATTTTAAATCTGAAGTGTGTTTGTTTTTTTATAATAAAATAAACAACAACAAAAGATTTGCATCTTTGCTGTTGCATTTCCTTTTGGTGCCAGTAGTGTCGCAAAAATTGCACTCTCAACCAAAGAGAAAAATGCAGTGTCTGTGTAGCACAACCACAATGCAGATCTACAGCAAGCCACAACAATCGCCCTTATTCAAAGTCACTGCTATGAGAACCTCAGATTTCATGGTTTGTCAAAACAGTAATTCGCTGTCACTGGAAAATCTTAGATAAAATGCAGTTGAAGCATATAAATTCACACTCAGAAAGTTTAAAATAAATGGACACCGGAAATAGAAATAATACGAGAGATGCAAAGGCCTTTTCATCTTGGTAATGGCACAGAAAAACTGTGTGTGGCTGTGTGCGTGTGTGTGTGTGTAGTCATTGAATACAATAACAGCACTGTGTTTGTTGCATCTGTCTCTTTCTTCTCCTGATGAGCAGCATAAGTGTGGTTATTGTAGCTCTTAGCACAGTGTCAATCACACACTCCCTTCCCCCACACGCTTTCAAACCCAAACCTCCAAACCTCAATCTCGCTGTCTGTTCAATCACCTACATTCTTCATTGACAACCTTTAACACCATGCACAATTTGCTTCTCTCTATTCCAGTGGCTGGGGAACATTTGCATTATTTAATATATACACTACCATTCAAAGACAACATTCACTACCGTATAAAGAAATTAATACTTTTATTCAAGGATCTATTACATTGATCAATAGGACTGTTACAAAAGCATGTTTCAAGTAGGCCAAGTGCTATTCTTTTTCATTTTCTATTCATTAAAGATTCCTGAAAAACATATTGTGATTTTCACAAAAATATTAAGCAGCACAACATAAGAAATGTTTCTTGAGCAGAAAATCAGCATATTAGTAAGATTTCTGAAGGATCATGTGACACTAAAGACTGGAGTAATAATTCTGAAAATTCAGCTTTCGTCACAGGAATAAATTTGATTTTAAAATATTTTAAAACAGGCTTTTTTTTTTTTTTATTAAACCGTTATAATATTTTACAATGTTACTGCATTTTTGATCAATGCATTCTTGGGGAGCATAAGTGCTTGTACTTGAAGTGCTGATGTACTTGAAGGAATTGCTATAAATCTACATTTTATTTCAGCACTCCTTACTGACAACTATTAGTGTGAATGCAGCGTAAAACAACAACAACAACAACAACAGTATTCTGTTTCCAATGCCAAAGCAAAAAATAGTAATACGTTTATCACCCGTGATTAATTTACTCAAAAAATAAAAGATAATTAGAGTACATTCGGCAGATCATGTGATTTCAACATGGCAGGCAACATGAGAGTTATGTAGAATAATATGTGATGTCACGAGCCGTTGTTTTTTTTATTTATTTTTTTAAAGGGGTCATGAACTGCCTCTGTTTTTTATTTTGTACTGTTTTCTGAGGTCCACTTATAATGCTATCAAGATTTTTACTTTGAATTGTGCCTTGTTTGTAAACAAATCCATGGTAAAATGAAGTGACCAAGTTCTTACTGACAAAGCTTGAAACTTAAGGTGAAAAAATAAGGTGACCAGACGGTTCCCAGGATTTCTAAATTGCCTAAAATAACCAGGTTTTAGCTGTTTGCGCTGCACGGATTGATCATTGTATGACATCAAAGTACCGTGAGAGTGAAAGAGAGCAGAGCAGACGGATCCTTACGCTTTCGAATCATTCTTGCGGTACTTTGATCGTTATTTTAGTAATTTAGAAATCCTGGGCAGAACATGTCCCCGGGAAGTGGCACGTCTGTCACCTTATTAAATATAAAGCTCATCCACTCCTTCTAAAGTTGGGATCAGAAGGAAGGCAATGCAAAGACTGTTTTTTTTTTTTTTCCCACAACTTGGCACTGCACAGCGTCTTGTTTTATTTTTTGGCTTATCTTTATCATTTGGTTTATGCGTAGACCTGCACGTTCGCCTCTCTCGTAAACACTATATGCGCAAATGGGTGGGCGGGGCTAAACAGGCAGCACTGTAGAAGCAGGCGTTGATCTTCTTCTGTGGAGGCGGTGCTTATCCACACTATTATATCATAGAGTGGTATATTCCACACAATGTCATTTTGGCAGACTGGCTTCAATAGAAGTTGTTTTTAGACTAACGAGAAAGTTTTGAGTTCTGAAACTTACAGGATGTTTTTATAGTACAGTGACCTCTTGTATATCAAAATATTAAGGGAATTTTGGATTCTCAGTTCATGACCCCTTTAACATACTTGTCAAAACATAATTTTGCTACATTTCTAATGGAAAAAAATGTGTAAAAAGTGGAAATCAAAATATTCTGTGTCAACTTAAAGTTAAGATGATCAGTAACACAGGCAGGCAGACATACACACAAAAACACACCTAAATACACAAAGACATACATGCAGCTCTAAACAAAGACATCTTAGAACAAGCCGCGTCATGCATCATAGGCGTGGACCACTTGTTCTGTATGACTCAAACATCACACAATAGCTTTAGCTTCATCATGGAGCTCCTCTGCCCTGTGTGACATTCCACAATCATTGAGCTCGTAGAGACGCATAAGAACACACCCTCTTCACCATAACTGCCCTTCACAAAGACAGCTGTGGGGACATGGCCAGAACAAAGGCGGGGAGACACTTGCTTGCAGTCAAAAAAGGTTTATTAACTCACAAATAACACTGAAGACATTAAAGTTGACCCTCCTCACGGAGGCCTCAACCAGAACTAACTCCTGAGAGACAGAGGAAGCCCTTTGTCTTACAATGAAATGGAAAGGTTGCATTGACAAACTCCAACGAGTTACACGAGCATTGGCATCTTTCATTTTATTAATCCATTGCAATGCTCGATGATCTGATTCAACTACAAAATCTCATCCCAACAGATAATATTTGAAAGAATCAAGGGCCCATTTCTGTGCTAAACACTCCTTTTCGATAACAGAGTACCTCGTCTCCCGAGAATACAGTTTCCGACTCAAATAAGCCACAGGATGTAACTCACCTCCCTGCTCTTGTTTCAAAACAGCCTACCTCTGAAGCATCTGTCTGAAGCACAAATATTTTCTCAAAATCAGGACTGTACAGGACAGGATTAGTCACCAATGCATCCCTCACATTCTGGAAAGCTAGCCTGGTCTGTTCAGTCCATTGAATTTGGTTTGGACTTGACTTCCGGGTCAGATCTGTTAATGGTATAAACCTCTGATACCACCCAGCTAGTCCTAAGAAAGATCTAACCTGCTTTTTGGTACTTGGAAGTGGGCAGGACTGAATAGCTTGTATATTCTGGATCTGGGGTTTAATAACCCCATTACCCAAGACATAGCCCAAATAGTCAGTCTCCCTTTTGGCCAGAGAACACTTAGCAGGATTAATAGTCAGACCGGCCTCCTTAACTCACTGAAACACTGTTGCAAGATGATAAAGATGCTTTTTTCAGCTGTCACTAAATATCACTACATCATCGAGGTCAGGGGCGGATTTAGTGAATTGGGGGCCCCAGGCAAACAAAGGAATGGGGCCCTATACATTTGCACACATTTACCTAGATCAACCTTGAAGTTTCTTTTTTGTCATGATGCTTGCTGCTGCACAATGGTGCCCCATAGTTGTGTCCAATGTTTCTACATTTTGCATGTTATAATGGGATTCTTTCATTTACATTTACATTTATTCATTTAGCAGAACTTTTATTCTTTCATGTTGTAGACCACGAAATAGCAATTGATTTACCGTTGAGATACATAAATAAATAAATTATAAAATGATAAACCTCACAATTTTAAACCGTTTTTTTTAAGAAAAGGGATGAGTCAGAAGTATAAATTATTATATTATTTAAAATGGGTTTATGTGGGTGGATTTTCGCATTGGTCTGATCAAAAACTGCAGACTGGATTATTGAAAATGCACATTCATTCTACAGTCTGTACTTTATCAGGTAAAATTTCAATTTGTATCTGTTCTAAATGTACCTTAAATTAATACTTTTCAAGTTTTTAATACTTTAATCAACATGGGCATGGACAAATATGGATGCTTTATGCAATAGCCTATATGTTTATTATTACTGAAACCATAGTCAACATAGAGCATGAAGAGTAGACATGTTTCAAAGGTCATAGATGTTTTTCAAAGAACTTGTCTATTAGACACATGAAAAAAAGAACATAGAAATACCAGGTTCCTATTACTTCTCTTTCTTTGCTCTGAGCAATTTACACAAGCCTGTTTACATTTTCGCAGGTCAGGGCAGCTCACTTCTTCTGAATATGCAAAATGTACATTTATTATTTATTATTAGATTTGTTTGCCTCTCTGTGCCACATACTGTATTTTGATGCAGCTATATTCTCAATAAATAATAAATGTTTTCATTGGTATATTTTACTGTTTCTGTTGTCAGACAATGGGATGAATATGAAATAGTGACTGAAACGCGACCCATTAAGACTACATAACCAGCTCCCTTCCAAGATGTTAATCTGCACAAAAATCCTGATTTATAATCGTGCCGTCGTCTGATGAAATCAAATAGGCTACACATAAGATAAAGACAATAGCTGTGCTGTGATTTCGGCTATACTTGCATGTAAAATTAGAGAAGCAACATATCTGTGTTTTAACCGCACGTTGAACAGAGCAGACGCACAGAGAGAGAGAGAGAGAGAGAGAGAGAGAGAGAGAGAGAGAGAGAGAGAGAGAGAGAGAGAGAGAGAGAGAGAGAGAGAGAGAGAGAGAGAGAGAGAGAGAGAGAGAGAGAGAGAGAGAGAGAGAGAGAGAGAGTGAGGTGTGCGCGCGCTGGGAAAGAGAGAGATCTCGTGCTCGCGCGGCAGTCAGCGTCAGATGCATAATATTTTCATTTGCTACAAGCAGGATACACAAGAAGCACGTTCAACTCGGACACACAGACGATTGTCATGGTAATAAACACCGTAAACCGCAACCGTTCGCGTGTCCGCGCTTAATGCGCATCTCCTATATGAAAAGCATTTTAGGGGGCCCTTGGCTTTTGGGGGCCCAAGGCAGTCGCCTACCTTTGCCTAATGGGTAAGTCCGCCCCTGATCGAGGTAAGCAGCAGTGAACTCACCTAAATCCTGCAACATAGTATTCATTAGCCTTTGAAAGGTAGGGAGAGCCCCGTGCAGCCCGAAGGGGAGAACTCGAAAATGCATAAGACTTGAAGGAGTACGAAAAGCCTGCCAGTATCCCTTAAATAAATCTATTGTGCTGATAAATTTGGCTTTTCCTAACTTCTCAATAAGCTCCTCAATTCGGGGCATAGGGAAGGAGTCAAATTTGGATACCGAATTTAAGTAATGGAAATCAATACAAAAACGCAAGCTCCCGTCCTTTTTTGGAACCACAACAACTGGATTACACCATTCACTTTGGGAAGGCTCCACAATGCCCATCTCCTGCATTACCTTAACCTCCTCAGTGAATGCTGACACCATCCTTTCAGGAATGCGGTAACTCATTCTTTTCACTTGAGCATTAGGTTTCAACACAATTTGATGCTGAACTAGTGCTGGGCGGTATTACCAAAAATTTATATCACTGTATTTTTCAAAATTATACCGGTTTCAAGGTATATGACGGTATTTATTTTTTTCATGCATGACCGGGTGTTAACCACATTTTCTACTGATTGAGAGAGGAAAAACTGCAGTAGATTGACATAGAATGCCCTTTTTTACTGTCATTATGAGTGAATATTGTAGAAAAATTCCACACTAAATAGTGTCTAAACATGACCCATTAATACATGTTAACCAGGAGTCACTCTCATTTATAATCGCGACATCGTCAGATAAAATCAACATGCATCTAACGTTACACTAAAGAGCGGCTATGCGGTGGTTTTGGCTATATTACTTTGTCTCATGCAGCGCACTGCCTGCGTCTGAGACAAACTAAAAAAAATAAAAAAAGTGCATAATATTAACAGACAAACTATGCTCATATTTATAATTCCAAACAGTCAGTAAGCGGCAGGTGCTTGGAAACACTATTTTGTACTCATTTACTGACAAGTCTGCTGCGGTGCGGCCAACTGAATGCACTGCTTCTCTGCTGCTCGCTGCACAGAAGAGACGACACTGCGCCGGGAGAGTCAGAGCTCGCACTCGCGGGGCAGCACTGAGACATCTTCCAACTGAACCATAGCTAAGGTTTATCCAAAAAAGTCGCTAGGTTTGTCAGTTTGTATATTCTATGGAAAAAAAGCCGCTAAAAGGGTCTGAAAGTTGCAAAATATAGTGCTAAAGTCGCACTCGTGTGTGTGTGACGCGGGAGCTGATGGCAGCGGGCGGTGGATATTGTGGATGAGTTCTTATGTGTCATCACGTTCTACTAGTTCTACAGCCTCAGTTTCAGAACTTTCACGCTTAGTAACACATACAGCGGTGTCCTCGCCACAATGCAATAGTGAAAAGAGACCCCCATCAAACAGTGTCATGTTCCGAACGTTATTTAAATGACACCGGTATAGCGGTATTTAAAAAATTCATATCATAAGAAAAATAAACACCGGTATTCTGTATGAACCGGTATACCGCCCAGCACTATGCTGAACGAGTGTAGTACAAACAGGAGTACTCTTAAACAGTTCTGGATCACATAGCTCTTCAATTGGCTTTTTCTGTTCCCCTAAAAAGTGGTCAAAATTAACTGAGGAGGAATCCTGACTAACAGATAGATACTGTTCTTCTATCTCCTTTTCATCATCTACCAACCGAATCAAATTCACACTTGCAGACTTTTTTGTGGAAACCATTCCTTCAAGAGATTAATATGTTCTATGAGAACGTGACTCACCAGGAGTAGCAATTTGGTAAGTGGCAGGACCTAACTTCTTAGTGACTTTGAATGGACCCCGCCATTTACCCAACAACTTGTTATCTTCTGTTGGAAGCATGACTAAAACCTGCTGTCCTACTTCAAAGGAGCGCTGCTTTGACTTCCTGCCATTCCAGCATTTCTGCCTTCTCTGTGATTCTTGTAAGTTTTCTGCTGCCAACTTGGTCATCTTCTCCAATTTCTCCCTCATTTGCAACACATAATCAATAACATTGACCGTACTCACTATCTGTGAACTTTGCTCCCAGGACTCTTTCAACAAAGACAAGGGACCCCGCACATCATGTCCATATATCAGCTGAAAGGGAGAAAAACCTGTGGAGGCCTGTGGAACTTCTCTGTATGCAAACAATATGTAAGGTAACCACTGGTCCCAATCAGACCCTGTATCACATACAAACTTACGGAGCATTTGAACAAGAGTTTGATTAAATCTTTCTACAAGACCATCTGTTTCTGGATGTAAGGGGTGGTCTTTAAGCCTCTTATCCCCAATAAATGATAAACCTGCTTCAGTAATTTTGAGGTAAAATTAGTTCCTCTATCAGTTAATATCTCCTGGGGTAAACCCACCATAAAAAAGAACTGCACCAAACAAAAAGCTACAGTTTTGCCTTAATGTTTTTCAAAGGGAAAACCTCAGGATATCGGCTTGCATAGTCACAAATTACCAACATATATTTGTTACCTGCTTTGCTTTTCTCTACAGGGCCTACAATATCCATGCCCAGCCGTTGGAAAGGCACCTCAATTACTGGCAAAGGCATCAAAGGGGCTTTTGGGGGACCCAGAGGGGAAGTGCTTTGGCATTCTGGACACCTCTTACAGGATTCGGCTATATCTTTAGTCATGCCTGGCCAGAAAAAATGTTTGCCAATTCGATGGTACATTTTACGGCGGCCCAAATGACCAGCCCAGGGGATTGTATGCCCCATTTTCATGACCATATTACGAACATTCATGGGGAGAACCATTTGTGGTACATTTCGGGTCTTACGATACAATAGATCATTCTCCAAAAAAAAAAAGAAGAACCCTTAAAAAACATCTCTTTGCATTGCTTTGCATTTTCAATCATTCTAGCATAAATGGGACCAATTTCAGAATCGGTTTTCTGCAGTTCAGACATATCAGTGGGGATCTGCCACTCCAAATTGAATTTGTGACTTCTACCACTGTTCCCTGAAACTTGTCCAACCTCTTCTCTACTTTAGATTTCACAGGCTTCACTGGATGGGTTGGAATCTCACAATCATAAAAGGGAAGGCATTTCAAGGGGTTTCCCTCATTCACCTCCTGAATCTGTCTAAATTTTGCCCAGGTTAACACCACATTAGAAGTACTGCCTGGATGCAATAAATCCATTAACACAGGACAGTCATGACCAATGATCACAGGATATGGCAGTTTTGGAGCTAGCCCCACTTTCATAATGTAAGATTGCTCATTAACCCCCAAATGCAATTCAGTGGTCGGATAAGACCGTTCTTCACCATGGATACATTTTACCATGACAGGGCAATCAATTTCCATAGAACACTCAGATACAAGACCATCCTCTATTAAAGTTTGGGTGCATCCTGTATCTACTAAAGCCATAACCTTTTTACCATTTATTTTTACAGGAATTGTAACTTCACTGGGCATTGGAGTAATGCTAGGTTCAGGTTTCATCATTCGGGGAACATAACAGACATTGGTAAGCTTTTTATTCAGGTTTGGACACATGGTTTTTTTTATGGCCTATCTGGCCACAACTATACCACTTAATAGTCCTACCTGTAGCTATGCTTGATGCTTCTGTTTGTTTCACCAGTCTCTCACCCATACTCTTACCGCCTTCTAGCAGTGAGGATGTCTTGCGAGAGGAAGACTTGTCCCTTACGGTCTTCCACTGAGCATAACTCCAAGGCTCAGTCCTTCGCCTAGCAGCCACAAAGACATCAGCCAGCCTGGCGGCCTCCTCAGCTGAAGATGGATCATGCTCTTTAATCCAGGTTTGCAGTTCGGGACACAACATCCTCAAAATCTGCTCCAAAATGATAGTCTCTGTAACCTCATAACGGTCTTTTCTACAGGTTTCACCCACTTGTAGAACAAATCTTTCAACCGAACATACAATTCTTTTGGAGTTTCTTCCATCAACACTTCCATGGTACGAAACCGCTGCCGAATGGTTCCCAAATTGCTGTGCAACCGGTAAAATGTAACAACAGAACAACGCGATGGATCAAACAGATTAAACTCAATCAACGCACCCGAAATTCATAAACAAAGAGAACATTAGAAGTGAAATATGGCATTACTTTGGATACAAAACAGATGACAAAGGTGAACGAACTGACCTTACTGCACCTGTATGCAAGCGTTGCTATAGGCCTAAGTTACATCATGTTGCCACAGGGACACATAAATCTTTTTAAGCATTTGTCGCTTGCTCATCCTGATCTTTTAAGGGAATTAAGAGATCGACAGGTGAGTGCATCATTCATAAATTCATATTTAATTTGAACTTATTTACAACTGATCAACGCACATACAGATGTAATACAGTAAGCTCAAATGTGCGAGTGTAACACGCTAGAACCAGTGAAGTTTTGGTCACGTAATATATGCACTTGCATTTCATACAATCGAACATCCTGCCGATCGCTATCGCTATATCAAGCAGCCAAGAGAGTGAGATTTATATTTAATGCTTTAATTTTCTTTGGCTGAGTCTGAAATCTGAAAACAATCTGAGAGAGAGAAACAATAACGTGATTTTGATTATTACTTTGTTAGAATAACACTACAATAAAGCAACATTTGTTAATTGCGCAACTTCAGTTGTATTTTTTTCTTCAAACTCAGTCAAAATGTAATTTATGTTCCCGGTAGTTTTTTGTTACATTTTGAGACATTTTGTTTGCACTGAAAAGATAAGAAGATTTCAATATATTTTCATCTTATTACTTCAGTTAGCCTATATATTTTTTTTTTCTCCAACATCAAAATGTAACCTATGTTCCCTGTAGTTTTTTTGTTACAGTTTGATGCAAAGGTATTAATATATGAATCTGTTTTAAATTCACTTATCTTTTGAGGCTGGTTATTTGTCCCCTATGGTATCGATATCGAGGTTTTACATTCTGGTATCGTACCGAAGCCAAAATTATGGTATCGAGCCATCCCTGGTATGGAAAAAACACTATGGAAGTCAGTGGCTACCGTCAAGTTTGAGTAAATGACGACAATTTAAATTTTGGGGTGAACTATACCTTTAAGGTTAGGGTTAGGGATTTGTATTTGTTTCAGCATTATAGGCAATCAGCATAGTGATTGAAACGACCAATGGACTTTAGAATCTCAGTGGGCAGGGCTTGTGCTGATCTGGTTTGGGGAGATAAAACATGCAAAATAAAATCTACCACAACAATGAAGACAGCCACAGTCATAGTAACAGAAAAAAAAACATTAGACTATGACACAGAAAATAAAATTAGGTTAATAAACAATTTAGAGGACAGAAAAAGAATAAGACAGCTGCTGTGAACTAAGAGCAACTGCAGTGAATTTAAATTAGTATGACTAAGTAAAACCCAACAAACAGCAGCAGCCGAGCAGAGACTCAGATGGAAACAGGAAAACGTAACTACAGGTCCGTTATGATTGTCATGGCTGAGGAGCCACAGCTGCTCTGAAGCAAAGTCATCGTCTCTCTTTTGGACACACACAAAATGTTCAAAACACATGCAGGGTTAGCCCAGCCTTCAGATTCTTGTGCTGTTTGAAATGATGATGTGGAGTTAGCAGCAGCAATAAACCAAGAGAAAGTGTGACAATGCCAGAACACTTAAACACAGATACAGAAAGGAAACGAGAGATACAGCAAGTAAAAGAGGTTGCAGAGGGCAGATAATGGCTTTCTCTCTGGCTCTCTTGGGCATGTGACATAACGGCTTGTTTGTCCAGATGAAAACACAACAGCAACCCTATCAGTTAAACATTCACATTTCACATGACCAATCTACCACACCCGTAAATATGTTTATTTTGACGTCTTTTTAAAAAAAAGACTAAAGTGCAGCCCTTAGAACAAAAAAAAATCCACTATTTATTTATACAATTGCAACAAATCCAACTAGTTTTAAGTTACATGGAGAAATCTTGTTGGAGAAAAGAAACTTCCACATTTCCTAAATGGCGCAGAACCCTGTGGAAGTACAGTATGTGCCGTCTTTGCTCATGGGCGCCAAATTCTGGAAAATTGTGCGGCAATCACCCAAGCTGTAAATGCCATTGGACTAATTACTCTGCAGCATCAAGACACCAGCAGAAAGGCAAAAATACAAATACTTGTAATGTATATATTACTATCTATTGCCTCAGAATACAGATTTTCAATGGCGGCCAAAAGAGAAAGTCACCATTTTTCCACAGAATGGTGCAGTAAAGACAACTTCCAACACGGGCTAACCAGCCAACACTTGAACCTGGAGAGATCATTAATGCATTTCCAATCTCTTGTTTTTTTCTTGACAGTACAATCTACCACACTAGCCTGAGTCCTAAACAGTATAGCAAATGTTAGGCTGAAACCTCAAGCAAATCACAATCTTCTCAGATGTTCACACCTGTCAGATTGTGTACGAAGAGCAGGGCTGTAACTACTATAGACATAATGTAACGGTCTCTTAACTGTGCTTGTCAAGTCAAAATGCTTGAGATGTGAGGCTTCAGTTCTAAAAGTGAATGTGAGGTAAGATGTAAGTATGTAAATATTTAATTTGACAACTGTTTTAGGATAGAAATGTTAAACGACCAATAGTAATATCCAGTTATGGAAACAGTGTGTGAAATTTAGCAGATTTGAACTGAAAATATAGACTGTTGTTTACATAACTCATAAATGAATGTGATGAGATAAGATTAACAGAGGCCTTTTCGTCATATTGGGCCCAATCATCATGAGGTCAATATTACCTCATCAGGCCTGGCTGTTGTTACAGTGGTTAAGAAATTTTGCTCACACAGATTTTGTGACCTTGTTAATGTCTGGAACGGAGCATGACATTACATTACAATACAAATGGATACATGAAAGTGTTAAAGGGATAGTCCATCTAGAAATAAAAATGCAGTCATCGGTTACTCACCCTCATGTCATTCCAAACCCATATCACTTTCTTTTTTGTGGAACATAAAAGATGATATTTTGAAGAATGATGGCAACCAAACGTTTTCAGTTCCCTTTGACATCTATTTTTTGTCTGTATAATTGAAATCAATAGGAACTGAAACTCGTTGGTTACCAATATTCTTCAAGTTATATTCTTTTATGTTCCACAGAAGACAGAAAGTCATACAGGTTTGGAAAGACATGAGAAGGCATAAATAAAGACAGAATACATTTTTTTTGGGTGAACAAAGCAATAAAGCTCCAATTTAACACCAGCCAAATCGTCAACTGCATTGACATCATTTTCAAAGAATGATCACCATATCCACTTTTCAGACACAAGTAAATAATTAGAAAAAGAAATAAATAAAACGTCAACATGGGATCCCACACACTTTTTTTTTTCTTAGCTGGTAGCAAAACCACAGTCTATTCATTAAATACAGAGTCAAACAAACTCTCCTCCCTACCAAAACATGTAATCAGACTGCCCTTAATCATTAGTAAGCGCAGGCAAGAGCCACATAATTAATCTCTAAAACTGTGATTCACAACAAACCAAAATGAAAGACCATAACAGCTCACCAAGACATATTTTCCTTTGGTTGACCCAAAATGTCAACACAACGCAGTGTGACAAATGACAAAAAGAAAATGTGCATAACAGCCATGACAGTCTGATGCATGTTTAAGCTTTAATATCGCGACATTGAAAATAACACGAAGCCATAACAGGCCATTCAAGTCTTTCAAGAAGCTAGAAGACCAAAAAGGCCTAAATTAGCAATAACCGTTGTTTCAACGTGTATGATGCAGACTCTTATAGGCTACTACTGTACAATAATAAAGCCTGTAGTCTGGACTCAGCAAACCCTCATGCAAAAGCACCACCAGGGGGATGCCAGTTCTTACTATAGGTGTTACAAATCCATAATTAGCAACATATTACATTTGCTTTATTTGCGGAGGGGAGTTTAGTGATATGGTTGTTTTATTGTGCAGCGTTGTCATTAAATGCAAAAGCCTTTGCAATGGAGGAAGGCTGCGTTGAATTCAGAGCACAGTGGTATTTAAACGCACGGTGTATTTTGGTGCCTTAAATTAGGTCATAATCCCATCTGTTTCCGTGTAAAATAATAAGGGTGTGGATGATGATTTCCCCCCATGGCAATTAGCAGATGGGCAAGCAGGCAAATCACCGCCGCTGGTCCAGAGAGATGCGAGCACGATGCGCTGGAATTTCCCCGCTTTGTCCTAGACTGCCTCTCTGTCATATCATCCTGATTAACATGGTAATATAAACGTTGTACACAAATGGATGCGACCACACACTGTCAGTGATGGAAAATGCATAGAGCAATGCCCACCTGAATTTGGCTCTCATTACTCAAGCGGCTCCTGCGATCTTGCCATATTAAAGATGATCGGTCACAAAACCGGCAGCTATCGGCAATCCTTTTCTGTACGAAGCCGTTGGACCACTACGGTAAGTCGGGAAATGAATACGGAACCATATTGGATGTGGATGCTCATTTAAAGGAAAATATGAGTCGTCAGGGCGAGCTTCCTCAAGGAGAGCTGCGGTCGACGCCTACAAGACAAAACCCTGCCCAAGTCCCGCCTACTACCTTGTCCGTAATTTAATAGAAATGGTGGTATAATTAATCATAAACTGTCTGTTTATTATAAATATGCGTTGAAAATCAATTCATGGTATCTGTTTTCCGATTATTTGACGTCTCGTTCAAAATGAACCATAGTGCCTTGTTCTAACGTCAGCGGATCTCATGTGATTGACAAACGTTCGACCAATAGGAGGATAAACTAGAGGAATGGTCATGATTGACAGCTCATTCCACCAATCCGTTATTTTTCTTAACCTCAGCCACAGTGGGTAGCGGGCAGGTGATGTAGCGGTGTGGATTGAGTAACTCTAAAGAAAATGTTGTCAGGTTTATCTCCTGAAGATGGACCATATTGTTCTTTACTTCACGATAACTAATATAGCATACTATTTTATAAACTATATACATAAAAAAAAATCTACTAGTATATTCTTGTTGACAAGTCTCCTGCTTGTTTAGTGAATAGATCTAGTTTACACTACAGTGGTGTATACTGAAATCATCATTTTGCATGTATCATTAAAATTATATTATCGGCTTAACAGATTTGGCGGGGAAAAATAAAAAAATGTACATGAATTTGTACAATGTAGATGAGGCACTACCAGACATTTATAATTTTAATCATGTATTATTACTTTGTATAAACTATACTGTGATGGCTAAAATGATTAGAACACTATTATTTTCACCACTATTATTTTTCTATCTATCTATCTATCTATCTATCTATCTATCTATCTATCTATCTATCTATCTATCTATCTATCTATCTATCATGTCAGCCTGTTTGCTTTCTGTGTTGTTTATTTTAATACTGATTATTTCATGGCTTGGTAATTAGCTTTTCTGACTCTGACTTTAGTGTTGATATATATATATATACAGTATATATATAGAGAGAGAGAGAGAGAGAGAAATTAATTAATTTTGTGTCAAGGAAAATTTTAAGGAAAAAAATCTAGATTTTAATAAGGTTTTCGATTTTAGGTCGCACCGCTTACACACATTCATCACTGTAGGCCTAAAATCAGAACGCATATAGCGACATCGTGTGGACACTTTAAAGTAATGCTAGCGACTGGTTCTGGAACCCGCCCATAAAATCTACGCGGATTTATACTACCCAATCGCAAGCATGCGCTGCTTCAACCAATGGGAGAGCTCGGTTTTTACTTCCGGGGAGCGCTGTAAACTTAAGGCATACGTTAACTGCACGATTCGCGAGTGCCGACGTTCAGTACCAACATTGAAAGGTAATTTGTTTTGTTTATACCTTTAACAACTCTAATTCGTTAAATACATGATAGTTAATAGTACTCACTTCCGGATTTAGCTTTATTATAGGGGCCATTTTAGTAATACATTTTAAGTATTTAAAAGTAACACGGTTGTAGATACCTCGCGTTTCTGTAGCCGCGCAGCCTGAAAGGCTCAAATGTGAAAACGATAGCGATTTGCGTTCAAACAGCCTCGTCTTTCATTCTTCACGTGTATCACAAGACTGGATATTTTAGGTACTTTTGAAAGAGTGCGCTTTGTCCCGCTCGTTCAGATCGGTTTCGATGGGACAGCAAATGGTGGCTCTATTGTCTTGAGTGGTAACGTTAGTCAATTGGCTAAATCAATCGGAGCTAGTTTTACATGTAAGTTATAGCAGCCTGTATTATGGATGTTTTTGCCCTTTATTTTCACTATTTCGGTATGATTTACGAATAGAGATCAATATTTTAAAGGGAGCAATATAAGTGATGATTTATGGACAATTTCGAGGAGTTTGGATAAAGATGCATACTCTCCATTCATTAGTTTAGGCTTAGGTTGCAAAACACTGAACAGCATTTTTGGCTTCTTTGTACATTTTTTGTCTTCGTGCAAATTCTATATTTGCCTATGTGACCCTGGACCACACAACCTTAAGTCTTAAGCCGCACAGTCAAGTATATTTGTAGCAATTCGATTTTTCTTTTATGCTAAAAGTCATTAGGACATTAAGTAAAGATCATGTTCCATGAAGATATTTTGTAAATTCCTTCCGTAAGTATATCAAAACTTAATTTTTGATTAGTAATATGCATTAAGGACTTCTTTTGGACAACTTTAAAGGTGATTTTCTCAGTATTTAGATTTTTTTGTTTGTTTTGCTCTCTAGTATTCCAGCTTTTCAAATAATTGTATGTCGTCCAAATATTGTTCTATCCTAACAAACCCTACATCAGTAGAAAGCTTATTTATTCAGCTTTCAGATGTATTAATCTCAGTTTAAGAAAAAATGACCCTTATGGCTGGTTTTGTGGTCCTGGGTCACATATTATAGTAGAACATGTTTATATATTGATCTTTAGCATAATTCTCTCTCTTTTACATCTTTACATTTCCCTGTCACCAAAAGTTACCATGACCGAAAACGATGTTGATAATGAGCTGTTGGACTACGAGGAAGACGAGGAGCCACAGACCGCCGTGGACAGTGCAGTCTCAGCTGGCAAGAAGGAGGTGAAAGGCTCCTACGTCTCCATTCACAGCTCCGGCTTCCGTGATTTCCTCCTGAAACCAGAGCTGCTCCGTGCGATCGTCGACTGTGGCTTTGAGCATCCTTCTGAGGGTGAGGATTTATGTGATGTTTGTTTATAAGGTTTTTAGAGTACACTGCTGTGTAAAAATCGATCTAGTATTAGTATATCTATTATATGAGCAGCAGTGTATAGATTTATTTAAAATGGCTTTGTGAGAGTGAATGGCCACCGTATTCAGTTACATCAGAACATCCAAGTACCTAGTTGTTCTTTTAAATTTAAATCAGTATTAAAGTGCAAACATGAATATATTGATCCAGATGCAGAATCACTTTCATGCTGCCTTGGTTTCATTGTAATTGTATTAACAAGATTTTATTTTTAGTAGTAAAAGGTATGATCTTTTCTCAGTCCAGCATGAGTGCATTCCACAAGCCATCTTGGGTATGGACATCCTGTGCCAGGCAAAGTCTGGTATGGGAAAAACCGCCGTGTTTGTGCTTGCCACACTTCAGCAGATCGAGCCAGTGGATGGGCAGGTGTGTGTTCATTAAACTAGATCTTGCAAACTTAAAATAAAAACATTATGGTTTTCCTTCCTGTTTGTATAAAACAAATTGGCATGAGCTTTGCTAGCTTGTACACTAACAGTCAAAAGTTTTGAAGTCATTACATTAATTTAAACGCATGTAAAGTATAATTACAGTAAAAGTAATATTGTGAAATTATTACAATCTAAGAGAACCATGTTTTATTTTAATATATTTTATGTAATTTATTCCTGTGATGGCAAAGCTGAATTTTCAGCAGCCATTTCTCAAGTCTTCAGTGTCACATGGTCCTTTAGAAATAATTTTTAGTCTGATTTGGTGCTTAATTATTATTGGAACTCGTTATTATTAATGGTTATCGTTAGTAATCACGGTTACATGATTATGCAAACAGTTTTTGCTGCTGAATATTTTTTTTTTTCAGAGTTCTTATGTCCTTGCGCTGCTGAATAAGTGTTCATTTCTTTTTCTTTTTTTTTAAATCATAACTCAAACTTTTGAATGATATTGTATCATTGTTTCCAATAACATTAAGCATTAACAACTGCTTCAACTTTAAGAAATGTTTCTTTAACAGCAAATCGGCATATTAGAATGATTTTTGAAGGATCATGTGACACTGAAGACTGGAGTAATGATGCTGAAAATTCAGCTTTGCATCACAGAAATAAGTTGCATTTTAAAATATATTCAATAATAATAATAATAATAATAAAGAGTTGTTTTAAATGTGACCTTGCAGATTTTGGTTTTTGAAAGAAGTCTCTTAATTCCAGACGTTTGACCAGTAAAACCCAGAATGTTTTAGGCTGTTCTAACATTGTTTCAAACGTTTCTTGACACTGATCTCAGGAAACCGTTCCGTTCAGCATGAAATCATCACACTTTAAGAGCTTGAATAACCAGCAGTGGTTTCTTATGCTGTTGCAGACTGCTACTTTGGATAGAGACTATTATGTAATCTTGTGGTAGTTATGCATGTTAAAGCCCCGTTCACACCGCCAGCGATTTTTTTTCGCTGTATGTCGCTAGACTCTGTACTGTGAGACGCTTGTGGGCGTTCCTACTGCTGTCACTCTAATGTTATTGGTAGACTGCACGTCTGGATATATCTTTAGAAAATACAATCACAAACTATATATATCGCCGGTAAAACTAAGATATCATTCTAATCTGACTAGGAATTAGATTTAAAAGAAATAAAAGTAGCACTCTGCTGTTGGAGAGTGTTGTTAAATAAACTACAGCAGTGCTCGGTGCATTAAATCATTAACCGGTGCTGAACTTCTCACTGCATCATATAATTAACAACATGAACCGTCAATGTATGACTCAAACTCACTTTAGACTGCCAACAGTTTATTTTCCACGCATCATTTTTATGTCGTTACAGTCAAATCATTTAAAACAGTGAGATCGCTCAGGAAATCTTGCGTGCACTCGAGACGGTGACGTGTGAGCGCCACTGACAGATTCTTCACTCCTATTGGTTGTCGCTCGCGAAATTCGCTGTGCATTTGCATAAAGTTGAGCAAACCTTAACTTTTGTCGCTTGACCCGCATCGCTTGACACGCCCACTTTCTGTCGCCAACAGTCACTTTCGCTTTTGTCGCCGGAAGTCCCCAGCTCTCCATTGAAAATGAATGGGATCATATCGCTGTGTGTCGCTGGTGGTGTGAACGGGGCTTAAGTCAACAAACATTTTCACCCATTTTGTCATTTTCTTTGCAGGTTTCTGTGTTGGTTATGTGTCACACACGTGAATTGGCCTTTCAGATCAGTAAAGAGTATGAGCGCTTCTCCAAGTACATGTCCAACGTTAAGTGTGCAGTCTTCTTCGGTGGTTTGTCCATAAAGAAGGATGAGGAAGTGCTGAAGAAGAACTGCCCTCACATTGTAGTGGGAACACCAGGAAGAATCCTTGCCCTCATTCGCAACAAGACCTTGAACCTCAAAAATGTCAAACACTTTGTGTTGGATGAATGCGACAAGGTGCTGGAGCAGCTAGGTGGGTTTCATTTTGTCATGTATGGGCCAGTTTACGGAGCTGGATGTTTTTCCGTTGACCAGAGGAGTAATTGTGTGTGATTGCATATTAGATATGAGACGGGATGTCCAGGATATCTTCAGACTGACCCCTCACGAGAAGCAGTGCATGATGTTCAGTGCCACACTAAGCAAAGAGATCAGACCGGTCTGTCGCAAATTCATGCAAGATGTGAGTCATCCTTTCTTTTTTTGTTTTCAGTTTTAATTAGGATTGTGCAGTTTTATCTAGTCAGTGTTTCCGCTACATTCATTCAGCCGTGACGGTCTGCCACACCAAAAATCATCCCCGCCACGGCTGCAGCTTCTCAATAACATCATAGTAACAGAGCAGGACTTGAATTTCGGCATGGGTTTGCGGCTATTAACAATTCTACTCATTCCCGCAGATTCTGTGCTTATAACGCGATGACGCAATGTATCATTTGCACGTGCTTTTGAGTCTTGCTCATTTAAAGTGCAAGAGAAATCACTCGCGCCCTCTCTTATAGACCATTTTCTGTGAGCCCACAGATCGCAATAAACTGAGAGTGACAGCTTTTAAAGATTATTAAGGGAGTTTGCAAATGTGATATTGATGTAATACAACAGTTCAATAAACAAGAAGTTAATTAAGTGACTTGCGTTGTCTGAATATAACACTACTGCCTGATTTTGTGCCATTTCATCAAGGAAAATAGTTCCAGATAAGTAACAGCTGAGCCGCTGCGCATCTCTAAAAGCAAACACAGCGCTGTTTCATTCATGAATGAAGTGCATGTTTAAACGAATCTAGTGAGTCAGTGATTCATGATTACCAATTCATAAAGACAGTCACTTGCTTCATTCCTGGATGAATCAGACGTTCGAACGAATCAATTTAATGAATGATTCAGTAATAAAATCAGTGACATACCGCCACCTTCTGGCGGTTTCATTTTTAAAGTATAATTTCAGTTATTTAAATCACTTAATATTTCTATATTCAACATTTTATATTTAAAACATTAATCTCAACATGAATTTAACTGCACTCATGCCACCTCTGAGCCTCATTAAACATGCCTACAAGCCACTTATGTTCTTCTGTGCCACCTCTGTAGTACAAATAATTGTTTTATTAATACTAATTTCATATGATTGCTAGCTTATTTGTCTTATTCTACTTATAATATTGTTTAAATTAGAAATTCTAAAAAGCTTATAAATTTAAATTATTTAATTTGACATATGACATACTTTTAATAAAATTAGAAAAATGCCAAATGTAAAAAGAAAATGCCCCTGTAAATCACTGTCAAATATCACCTCGTATTAGGAAGGCTAATTTTTTTTATCAGAATTTGATTATTGATCAGAAGGTGCTCCTAAATTTTTTTCTTAATTAGGACAAGTGCTCCTAAAAAGGAAAGTAAGCATAGAGCACTGTTACAGTATTTCAGATCCCTGCATGAGGTCTTAAAGAGACAGCAGCTTAAAACTGCTGCTGTCTGTCGTTACGTCTATTTATACAGTGAAGACTATCCAGTGTTATTTTACAGTTGAATAGATTATTACAAATTTAATTTGTATTTTGTTTTTATTTTTGATATTGATTGTCATTAATTTATTCGTTCATATTTTACTATTTACTTGTCTTTTTTTAGTATAATAAATTCAATTGTGAGTGCACGTGATTCTTGGGGAGGGGGCATGGCCCATGGGAAATAGTCCTGCCACCACAGCTGGAAAAAATCCTAGAGGAAACACTGCTATTGATGTACCTACTTCCCTCAAAAGCTGTGAATGATGTTCTGAACTGTAAAGTTTCTTCTTTTCTTGCAGCCAATGGAGGTGTTTGTTGATGACGAGACCAAGCTTACCCTGCATGGTCTTCAGCAATACTACGTCAAACTGAAGGACAGCGAAAAGAACCGCAAACTGTTTGACTTGCTTGACGTTCTCGAGTTCAACCAGGTAATTGTCGTTTCATCACATTTTTACAGTCGACCTTGAATGCGGCTGCTGTCAACTCAATGGTTTGTTTGGCTGATTTGTAGGTGGTGATATTTGTCAAGTCAGTTCCCCGATGTGTGGCTCTGTCTCAGCTGTTGGTTGAACAGAATTTCCCTGCCATTGCGATCCACAGGGGAATGGTTCAGGAAGAAAGGTGAGACATTTGTTGATCCCATGATCTTAAAATAGTTGGGTAGGTAAAAATGCTGAAATCATTTTTCTTTCTTTTTTCACACAGATTGTCCCGGTATCAACAGTTCAAAGATTTTCAACGGCGGATCCTGGTGGCTACTAATCTGTTTGGTCGTGGGATGGATATCGAGCGTGTTAATATCGTTTTCAACTATGACATGCCTGAAGATTCAGACACATACCTACACAGGGTATCTATGCACGCTGTGGTGTTCTGCTTTATCAAACATAGAAGTGCAATAACAAATGCTCAGGGCTGGGGTTGGAAGAATGGACAACTCAAGATTGTTAAACTCTGTTATCCTCATTTATTTCAGGTTGCTCGTGCTGGTAGGTTTGGTACAAAAGGATTGGCCGTCACCTTTGTATCAGATGAGACGGATGCAAAGATCCTGAATGATGTGCAGGACCGTTTTGAAGTTAACGTCGCTGAGTTGCCTGAGGAAATCGACATCTCCACCTACAGTAAGACATTTATCAGCCCTGCATGACCGATTCTGAGTATCAGTTTGGCTCATCCCTAGTTTAAAGGATTACTTAACTCCTGAATTAAAATTTCCTGATAATTTACTCACCCCCATATCATCCAAGATGCTTTTTGAGGAAAACATTCCAGTATTTTTCACCATATAGTGGATGGGTTGAAGTTCCAAATTGCAGGTTCAATGCAGCTTCAAAGGGCTCTACACGATCCCGGCCAAGGAATAAGGGTCTTATTTAGTGAAATGATCGGTCATTTTCTAAACAAACAAACAATATGTACTTTTTAATCACAAATGCTCATCTTGCACTAGCTCTGCGATGCGCGTCTGCGACTTCACACATTACGTCAGTTGTGCAGTGTTCGCACAAGGTGCTTGAAGTACTTGAATTTGACTTTTTGAAATTTAAGTCCTGAAAACCTTATGAAAAGGTACTTGAGTTTTTAAAAGGTGGTGTACGTGAATTAGTGTTAATCTTTACTTTCGATTAAAAACAATAATTTCATGCTAAATTAACGATGCAGCGCATCTGATATAAATACAGAGCCATTTCACCCGGGTTTTGGGAGCGCACACATCTCGCTGTATTACTCCTTGAGGTGAAAGCGTCTTGTGATATCAGTATAAAGTTGAGTTTGTGGTAAAACCTTTGATAGTGCTTGCATTATATTGTTCGGTCTTTTATTGCATGTGCTGTTTGGGTTTCATTAGGGCAGCGCTTCCCAATCCCAGTCCTCCCATTAACACACCTGATTCAGATAACAGCTCGTTAGAAGAGAGCTTCGTGCATGAACTGTGTTCAGATTGATATGATACCTACAGTGTTCATTGCTTCCTTTGAAGTTTACTTCACTTGTCGCGATAATTAAATAACCGTCTAATCGTGATTGATTATTGTGCTTT
Source organism: Aspiorhynchus laticeps (assembly GCA_023376895.1). Classification (NCBI taxonomy): domain Eukaryota; kingdom Metazoa; phylum Chordata; class Actinopteri; order Cypriniformes; family Cyprinidae; genus Aspiorhynchus; species Aspiorhynchus laticeps. Next base: position 44,929,435 of record CM041797.1, on the reverse strand, counting down.
TTATACGGCACAAGGGGGAGTCATACACCAAAAGAAACAGAAGAGCACCAGTTTGGTTGTCATGTGAGGGACAGAATTATATTTACATTGTTAAATTTAAGTTTACAGAAACTCATCTTCCTTCTGCTGCAGCTGTCAGTCATTCTCCGCTCAGCATTCAAACAGCACGTCACGTTCAGTTATGACAGTCAGCACGGTAAAACTCTCTCTCCAAGATTATGTATTCCCATTATAGTACTTGATGTGTAGATAAAGGTCTGGTGATTCACATAAAATGACTATATCTTGCTAGAGTTCATTGCTCTCATTTCTCGTGTCTGTTTGTACAGTGTGGGGTGCAGCACGCTGTGACTTATGTTGCTTCAAGCACACAAATCTGCACCCTGGATGTGCATAAGAGCTTTGTGCTGCTCTGTTTGAAGCGTTTCACATGATCAAAGCTTTGCTCTCAGAAAGACTATTAAAAACCTTTCTTTTTCTCATGACTTCTATCTTATATTCATGAATGTATTTTGTAAGAATACAAATAGTTAACAGAATAAACTTGTTTAAATTGTATAATGTGCACCAAAGATTTTTTTTACAAGATATAGTTTTTGCTGCTAAATTATGCAGTCAGCTAGTTTAATTTCATAGTTTATATATTTTTATTCAAATGTAGTTTTTCTCTGTAATGAGGAAGTGAGTATTTAGTGGATTGTTTTTAACAAAGGGTTTAAAACGTAGTTAACATTAGTTCCACAAACACAGTATCGATATTCTGTGGTGTAGAAAAATTTAATAAAAATATTGCTGGTGTTGGATCGGTATTGGGCAATTCTTAGAATTTTGAATATTCTATGTAATCTTACACTGCAAAATAATAATTAAAAAAGGAAGATAGATAGCATCATAATTAATTTACTGAACCCGTAAATTAATAATTTATATAATGAAAGCCTAATATAGAGTCTGACGTGCTTTTTTGCACTGTTATCATTTACAAGCGTGGAGCACGTCTCCATCTCAGCAGCTTGGTCCACAAACTTTTCCTCTGCATATGCTGTGAGGTTGGGTTGCTTAACATTAGTCATATAAAAAAAAGTCATATTAAAGTCTGTTTTTCATTTAGGTCTATTTTTATTACTAAAAAATATCAGATTAGTCAATTGTCAAAATAATCAGCAGATTACTTGATTGCCAAAATAATTGTTAGTTATGGCCCTAGATTAGTTAAAACATTTCAAAATACAACTGCATTGTTTTGCATTTTGTGATTTAAAAGACTGATGTTTTGTAATTGAAAATTTCTTAAAAATAGTATTAAAATATTCTCATTCTAGTGAAACGAGTATCTGTATTTTCTCATCTCATGAGCCAAGTTTGTCACACCCCTAGTGTCTACGTGTGTGATATAGCTCATAATTTTCCAAGTGTATGATTATAGCTATCATTCTTCAGGTCAATCATGTATTCATAAAATAAAATCAGTTTGAATAAGGAACTTTGCCATAGTATCCTTTTAAATGTTAAAGTGACCACAGTCATCGCATGCTATGCTTGTGCTGCACTTTATTTGTACCATTTTGTTTTATTAGTTTATTAGAATTTGAAAGATAACAATATTGTTTTATAAGTGAGATCTCTGATTTTAAGCCTTGAAAACCAAAAAAATTGTGCTTGAAGTCCTTGAAAGTCCTGGAATTTCATTTTGCAGTATCTGTACAAACCCTGCGTGTGGTTAGGTTGTTAGGTACTTTCTTCGTCTGTGTACTTTGGTTCAAAAAGGTAGGGTAGGGCAGAAAACTCCATCTTGTTTTCTCCTCCAACTTCAAAATCATCAGATTTTTATTTATTTTTTTACGCAAAGGACTTTCTTTTACTTCTGCCTACGTCACGCATGCGTGATTTATGTAATGCGTGAAGTCGAGCTTCTGCGAGACGAGCATTTGTGGTTAAAAAGTAAATACATTTTTATTTTTTATAAAATGACTGATCATTTCGCTAGATAAGCGGATAAGCTTAGTCCTTGGCTAGGATCATGTAGAGCCCTTTGAAGCTGCATTGAAACTGAAATCCACGATTTGGACGTTCAACCCGTTGGCCACCACTGAAGTCCACTATATGGAGAAAAATCCTGGAATGTTTTCCTCAAAACCTTAATTTCTTTTCAACTGAAGAAAGAAAGACATGAACATCTTGATGACATAGGGATGAGTAAAGTTGAGTAAATTCAGGAAATTTTTATTATGGAGTGAACTAATCATTTAAGTCAAGTTTTACTAGTTTTACTTTTTTTTTATAATATAAATGTACAATTACAGCTTGCCTCCTAATGTTTCCCTCTCTTTCTTTTACTTCAGTTGAGCAGTCCAGATGAGCTAGATATGTGCTGAAGTGGTGGTGGCTGTGGTCCTGCTCTCCCTATCTGTGTCTCAGTGTAGTTTTCTGCGACAGCGGGAGGAGAGAAAGAACCGCCCAGTTTTATTTTCATATGATCGTGCCCAAAAAGCATCTCAATTTGTTTACTATTTTATTGTTCCAGGGGATTGGTTGGGAATCCTTTTTTTACTTGTTAATTGTGGTTGTTTGTTGGTTTGAGAATTAAAAACATTTTATACTACATAATTTGTCTGTGCAGTATTTCTGAAGTGATTCGAAGGTGAAGTTTCTTTTTTTTTTAATGCTAAAATGCATTCTTCTGTTCCAGTTTAATGAACAGACTGCTACAAGTAAGCTATACCTCTGTTGTGCTTTTTAAGACATTACTCCATTTAACTGATCCAACTGGTCTCTTTACAGTACCATTAGTACCAATTCATATCTGTACCCACTTGTAGTCAACCACTTTTAAATTCTCCTGTGTTTTTGCATGCAAGCTCTGGTTTCGAATGACAAAAACACAAGTTTATTTACGTGTTTTTGCAGTATTGAGTATTGTAGCCAATCACAGGCATCTCTGTTGAAAGCAATGGCCAGTCAGAGGTGTTTTCTGTTGGTTAATCAGAAGAATCTCCTCTGAACTAATTTTTGTTTTCGGAAGTTTACAGAGTTCTACACACTTGCAGATCTACCTAATATAATCAGAGAGAGAAAAAAATGCATACACGGTATAAATAAGAGATTCATTGTGTAGTTAAGTCATTGATTTATCAAGAGTTTTCACATAAGCTCGGTCAGTTGCGCTATAAGAGCTTCGCTCTGTTTCTCTAGAATCTCTACATAATCCATTGACAATTTGAAGAAAAGTTTTTTTTGTCTAAGAGGACCGAACGTCCACATATACGGTTTCAAGAGTGACAAACGCGAGTGTAAAAGATTACATGAATCTGCTAAATTTTTCCGTCAGTCATTGCTATGATTGACAGTGATAACTACCCTGGGTGGGACAAACCGATGTCAAAAATAGACATGTGCATTAAGTGATGCAGAGTAAATTCAGAGTAACAAAACTACAACAGCAACAAGTCTGTGTTGGCTGAATATATTTAGCAGCTTCTACAGTTAAAACACTCTTTTTGATGTGTGCTTTTTAAGGCAAAAAAATGATTAAATTAATAAACTGAGCTATTGAGTTATCCTCTGCTGCCATCTACTGGTTATAATGGTAATTTCATGTAATTGTCATCTCAAAAGTCTTTGTTTTCCACAAGGTTTTTTGGCAATTTTTTTCGTCATTTCCATGAACAAAAAGTGAATTTTACTGCACAATTGTAAAGTTAAAAATAATAAGGCTTTTAAATATAGTATAAGTGTCTATAGGGGGGGGTGCGGTGCGTGTCTTTGTCACGTTTTTCACCCATGATGAGTTTGCATCCCTGTTAGGTAGTTTTTATTTTGTTGCAATCATTTTTGCACCAATTCCAGAACCTTCATGTCGTTTTTCAAAACTCTAGACTCAAAACAGTCATTATTTGTATCACAGGCTGTCCAATGTACAAAACTTTGCATATTGCGTTCATATCTTGCCTTGCATTTGCAGAAGCATTGGTTCAGAAAACTCATTTATTATGAAATATCATAGGAACATTACTTAAGATCACCCACACAAAAGATACCCAAAGTTTGTTAGTACAATCATTAAATATAGTTGTTCAAAACACGATGCAGCTTTCATTAACGTTCTACACATTTATGCATCATTTTAATATACTAGAGAGAAAAGTACAGACACTGGAATCATTAAACAAGATGTGAAAATTATTGATGAAATGATCAACTCCCAACAGGTTTTTAAAAAAAAATAAGATAAGAAAAAACTACAGTAGGCCTACAGTAAAATGTCAGCTGGAGTGTTCCTCACTGCACTTCTATGTTATCATCAACCCGGTCTTGTGGATTTGTCCACAGGTTCTCATCCACATCATAATGGATGTTTTCATTAGTTAAACATCTTGGAAAAAATTTCTGGCATGGCAAATACAGGCCTGACATTCTCACGTCAGGATCTCCTCCTGTGATGACATTGCACGCATCATCCATGGCCTGGAGAAAAGGGACTTGTTTGTGAGGGCCTATTGAAAACCTTCCACCTCCATGTGGAGAAAAATGCTTCAGTCTGATTACAGTAAGGAAAAGGGGAGTATGGGGGTAAAACCAAGGTGATAAACTGTGGATGGGCCTGAAACCATGATTGCACTCAGTGCCATTGATAGGAATTATGGGCCCATTGCACTGATTTTGCTATGGGGCCCCTCAAATTCAGTGGGGGGTGGTCAGGCCCAGGGCTGCTGCTGGCAAAATGGGTGCCCTAAGCAGAATTGTATTGTTGTGCCCCCTCCCCAAATATTATTGATGTAAAAACAAGAAACAACAAAAAAACAAACACTTACTATATATAAAAGTAAATAAATTATAATTAAATTGTATTATTTACAAATTACAATTGTAGCTATAGACAATAATGGGTATAATTTTATTAAAACTATTAAAATTAAAATTATTGTCTGATTGACTTTATAGTCTCAAGCATTCAGAAATCACACAAAAGAAAATTAAGCAGTTTTACTACGATAAAACCATGGTTAATTTTTGTAAGGGTTGTGATGTCCACATGTTTTTGTTGAAGAAATTAGAGGCTGTAGCATTTCTATGGTAAAAAGGTGGCCAAAAATTAAACATTAAGTGGATATTTGAATTGGCCAAAATGTTTGGTGAATATTAAACAAGGACTTGATCGTCCTGTAAGTGTAACAGCAGAAGTTACCAGGCCTTTGGCTCCCTTTACAGGCATTTGTAATATACACAAATTGTTTATTTTGTATTACATTATGTATTTTAACACTGTTATTCAATGAAACCATAATTATTAATTAACCAATCATTATTGCCTCGTTGTTTTATATAATGCATTTAAAGTAATTTTAAAGGCTGTTGTTGGCTTAGGTCTGTTTTTATAACCACAAAAAATATTAATACTGCTTTGTAAACTATTATTTGAAGTAGGCTAACAAAGCCATGGTTAAATTGTGGCTACCAACCATGGCTACAAGAACAATGATTTTTGGTTTTATTAGTGTTAAAACCATGGTTAATTTTCATAAGGGAACATGGAAACAGAGAGAATACCTAGCTATTAGATGCATTGTTGGTGGTTAAATTATTACCGACATTAAAACATGTTATTAACGTCAACAGCCCAAAAGGTTTCACGGGATTATGAATGTTCCTTAAAGTGATGCACTGGCTTCATCTCTTTTTCTTTTCTCGGCGCCGGATTGCTGATGTTTTTTCCTGGGTATAGTTGTCTAGTCCAGGGGTTCCCAACCTTTTTTACTCCGGGGCCCCCCTCCTTCTCCGGTCAATTTTGCAAGGCCCCCCTGACATTTCCTCTTATACTGTACTTCTGCAGCAGAGAGAAAAGAGAAAAACTTTTTTTATTAACCAAAACATTTGTTTTGCCTTATTATTCTTCTGCTGCATGTCATAAAAACAAACTTTAAATTAAAGCTATACTTCATAACTTAAAAGGAAACCCTCTGCTCAATTCTAACTTTTGAAAATAATATAAATGCTATAAACCTATATAAAATAATATAAACCTGCCAAACAGGACAACAGGGAGATGCCAAAAGACCACTCACTACACCTGTCCCATTGAACTGGACTGACTGAAAATATACTGTTTGTATCCATTAAAAATAAATAAACATACAAATGAAAAATACAGCAAATAAATTTTAAATCTGTTGAAACACATCGATCTGAAGACGGGATCAGTGAACAGTTCCTCTGTCAGCGCGCGTCTGATGCTCACATGTCTATAACAAGCCTCACAAGATTCTCTTTGTGGGTGAGCATCCATTATAAAACACGCATAGGATATTAATTTAGACAACTATGCAAATATTGAAATTTCACACAAAGGGATCAGAGCCCCGAGAGCGCGCAGTTTGTGAATCATATAGGCCTAATGCGTGCCTAATGCACAGGAGCGTCATAGACCCTGATACACAGGAGTGTCATAGGCTACATTAGGCATGCGCAAGTTCGTTATTATTACTCTAATCGTCTTTACCTTTACATTAGCGCGACGGTTTACTTCATACAGCCCAGATATGTAGTTTGCGTGCAGCGGTTGGAAGTTTTGAGCCGATGTTCAGTCTGTATTTGGGCCATTCCACCGAATGGGTGCCATTTGTGTCCCCAGGACATTATAGGTACAAACATGCATAAAAATTAACTATAAAATACATTTTATTATTAAGCAAAGTGACCTGCACATTAATCTAACTGAAAATTTAAAATATATAATTAAACAAATTATTAAAAACTACCTAAAACACTGAAAATATAGCATTTGTGCATGTCCCCAGTGTCTAACGCTACATTTTAACATTAAATATAATGTTTAAAATCCTTCAGAAATAATTTTTATTTTGCATTTTTGTGTACCTCCATATCCCATCTGTGCTTTAAATACATTTATTTCAAAATAAATTTATAATATTTTGGATAAAATACACAGTTTAGTCGTGTCCCCAGGTTTTCACTCAGTCCTGTTACCCTAACACTTTCTCCCTCTAAAAAACTGAGACAATTCCACAAGACACATTTTCAACATAATATTGCAACATCTGGATCTTCTGAAGGCAATGAAATGATCGGAAACATGTGGTCTTATTTTCTTTTCTGTATATTTGATGATATTGTAACGGTGGCTGGGTGCGTCATTATAAATATACTGTCCTGTTACCTAAATTATTTCTTAGATGTTACTTGTTTATTTTAAAAATACAAATCTGTGGTGAATCACTATAATTTGCTGAGTATTCTCATAATATTAGCATGTACTCCATGTGGCTAGATTATATGTATTTGCTAATTTTATCCTAAAATCTCAATCCTGTTACTTTCAGTCCTGTTACTCATACACTCATATATCCTATACTTATATATAGAAACTGAGTAATAGTAACAGGAATGAGTAGTGTCATCTGATTTATTCATGTAAATATTAGGCTACATCCATATTAATCTAGATAAATACATTTGAAAAGGCATCTTTTTCTCAAAGTTTTGGCCTTCTATCCACACTGAGACAATGCTTTTGCCCAGAGAAAACCTATGGTTGTTCCTGCATTATTGTTTTATATTGCATTCCTGCAAGTATGACAGAAAATGTACTTGAAATTTCTGTCCTGTGGCAATTATGTATTAGACTCATTTATGGAATGGCATTTGTGGGCTGCGCTATAAGAAAACAATATTCAAAGAAAATCTAAAAATATATTATTTAAGTTTATTATTTTTAATATCAATTTTTATTTAATATTTATAATTTTTTTCATTATTTATATCTTATTTTATAACCCATCCTCTACTCCTAAACATAACCCTAACAAAAACCTCTGCAGACCACTAGATTTAAATAGAAACATGATTTGGCCTTTTTTAGCAGTGAGGTCATCTCATTAGTCAATGTTCAACACTTTCACTATATCAGTGTGGGCATTAATACCTCATATGTGTAGTCAAACCTGTATACTAATATAATGGATACTCACTCCTGTTACCCATTTCATTCCTGTTACTGAATAGTTTTTTCTTTAAAAAATAAAGTTAAACCATTATTTTTTTAATTAAGTTTGATCCATAATTTATCCCATTATTTAATAAATTGCATCACAGAAAATTGATAAGCTTGAGGGTTTGAGTCGCCATTAAAATGAAAAAATGAGTTTGTGTACTTCAGAAAAATACACCTTGTGTAGATAAATAGTGATTTTTATGATAAAAAATAATATTTTTTGATCATGAAACCAACAATTTCTTTAAAATAAACACCTGCCTGAGGGGAAAATGAAGGAATTTGTTGATATATTTTTAAACATGCTTTTTAAAAGACATTAGAGTTTTGGTAACAGGACTGAGAAAAATACATGCATCTTCCACTTAAAAATTGTGTAAAAAATTCAATAAAGTTACCTGAGATGGACCAATATAGATTTTGAATAGTTAAATATGTGTATTACTAGATTCAGTCTTTAAAAAAGGTAGAAAATAATTTTTTTTTTTGAAGAGTTTTGGAAGCAAATGGCACCCATTCGGTGGAATGGCCCATTTAACAGTGCAATGAGGCTTGCTGCGCCGAGTCCGAAGCAATCAATCACAGAGCACGAGAGAGGCCGTGCTTTGATCATTTTAATTTAACACATTAATAATGAAATTAAACAATTATAGTGTTACGGGTCTGAAGAGACGTGAGACAGGTGGATCCATTCGCAAGGCTTTATTAATAAACATGGTCAATACAGGCAGGGTCGATCAATGGCAAACAGGTATGGCATGGGCAAGACACAAGAATAATCCAAGGCAAGCGTGGGTCGGAGATCGGCGTACAGTATCCAGAGGGCAAGGCGGAGAGAATAAACTAAGAACACGGGCAGGAATCAGGAACCAGGAAATCAACCACGGGAAACTGGGAAACTGGGAAACTGGGAAACTGGGCAAACGCTTCGTATGCAGACTGGCTAACAATACTCGGCAGCGTGTGAATGAATGTCCATGGTATTTATAGTGCTTGTGTGTGCGTGTGATTGGGTGATGGTGATTGCGTGATTGTTTGCAGGTGCGTGTGGGATAAATGGTGAACAGCTGTGTGGGTGCAGTGGATGCTGGGAAATGTAGTCCTTAGTGTGATCTGTGACGGTGTGAAAGTCCATGTGGTGGGTGAGTGACCTCTAGTGGTGAGTGTCTGAAAGTTCGTGGCCTGGATTCGTGACATAGCCCCCCCCCAATGAGCGGCTTCCAGACGCTCCTATAATCCAGGGTGGAGCGGACGGAGCTGGTGCCCACCGGGGCGGAGTGGACGGAGCTGGGGCCCGCCAGGGTGGAGCGGACGGAGCTGGTGCCCACCGGGGCGGAGTGGACGGAGCTGGGGCCCGCCAGGGTGGAGCAGGCAGAACTGGAGCCCCCCAGGGCGGAGCAGGCCGGACCGGAGCCCCCCAGGGTGGAGCAGACGGGACCAGGACCCACCAGGGCGGAGCGGACGGGACTGGAGCCCACCAGGGCGGAGCGGACGGGACTGGAGTCCCCCAGGGCAGAGCAGGCATGACAGGAGCTCCCCATGGCGGAGCCGACGGACCTGGAGCCCACCAGACCGGAGTAGGGCCGTAGCCTGGGCAGGAAACCATGTCTTGATCGGAGATCTGGGGGAAAACAGAGACAGACAACACAGAGGGAGCAGAGACAGACCACACAGGGAGAGTAGAGACAGACAACATAGAGAGAGCCATCCTGGTCTCAGGAGCCGTGACAGAGCAGGTCTGGGAGTCACAGGCAGCCTCCATAGCTGTGTCAGGACAGGGCGAGAGTTCACAGGCGGCCTCCATGGCCGGGGCAGGACAGGGCGAGAGTTCATAGACGGCCTCCATGGCCGGGGCAGGACAGGGCGAGAGTTCATAGACGGCCTCCTTAGCCGTGACAGGACAGGGCGAGAGTTCATAGACGGCCTCCTTGGCCGGGACAGGACAGGGCGAGAGTTCATAGACGGCCTCCATAGCCGTGACAGGATAGGATGAGAGCTCAGAGACGGCCTCCTTAGCCGTGACATGACAGGGTGAGAGTTCATAGACGGCTTCCTTAGCCGTGACAGGACAGGGTGAGAGCTCACTGACGGCCTTTATAGCCGTGACATACTGGGGTGAGAGTTTACAGGAGGATACCACCGACACCTCTGGAGGTTCTGCAGCTACTGCCGCCACCTCTGGAGGTTCTACGGTGGTAACCTGACCAGGTGAGAGTACGTTGCTGGGCGCTGCTACCTCAGGCAGTCCAATGGCGGTGTGCGCAGCCCAAACGCAACATAGAGCGATCCCTATCATGGGAAGCGCTTCCGACAGGGAAATCAGTTCAGGAATAGGAGAGTTGGAGTGAGTGGATTTGGGGAGACCAGCAGTGCGTACAGATATCAGCTGTGCATCCCTCACGTTGGATATCAACCGGGGAACTTGAAGGACTGGCCTTGAATCTCTGGGTGGGATAGGTTCTGGCTGAGGAGCTGAGACGTGAAGCGGCTCTGGCTGAGGAGCTGAGACGTGAAGCGGCTCTGGCTGAGGAGCTGAGACGTGAAGCGGCTCTGGCTGAGGAGCTGAGACGTGAAGAGGCTCTGGCTGAGGAGCTGAGACGTGAAGAGGCTCTGGCTGAGGAGCTGAGACGTGAAGAGGCTCTGGCTGAGGAGCTGAGACGTGAAGAGGCTCTGGCTGAGGAGCTGAGACGTGAAGAGGCTCTGGCTGAGGAGCTGAGACGTGAAGAGGCTCTGGCTGAGGAGCTGTGACATGGACTGACTCTGGCTGGTCAGCTGCGACGTGGACTGACTCTGGCTGGTCAGATGCGACGTGGACTGACTCTGGCTGGTCAGATGCGACGTGGCGTGACTCTGGCTGGTCAGATGCGACGTGCTGTGACTCTGGCAGATCAGCTGAGACGTGCGGTGACTCTGGCAGATCAGCTGAGACGTGCGGTGACTCTGGCTGGAGAGCTGAGGCGTGGCGTGACTCTGGCTGGAGAGCTGAGGCGTGGCGTGACTCTGGCTGGAGAGTTGAGGCGTGGCGTGACTCTGGCTGGAGAGCTGAGGCGTGGCGTGACTCGGGCTGGAGAGCTGAGGCATGGCGTGACTCGGGCTGGTCAATTGTGGCTTGACTTGACTCACGGAGATCACAGGTGGCTTGGCTTGACACGTGACAATTAACTGTGGCTTGGCTTGACTTGTGGTGATCAACTGTGCTTTGGCTTGACTCCCGGAGATCACTGGTGGCTGGGCTTGATTGGTGACGATCAACTGTGCCTTGGCTTGACTTGTGATGATCAGCTGTGGCTTGGCTTGACTTGTGACGATCAACTGTGGCTTGGCTTGACTCACGGAGATCACTGGTGGCTTGGCTTGACTTGGGATGATCAACTGTGCTTTGGCTTGACTTGTGACGATCAACTGTGGCTTTGCTTGACTTGTGACGACCAACTGTGGCTTTGCTTGACTTGTGACGATCAACTGTGCTTTGGTTTGACTTGTGATGATCAACTGTAGCTGGACTTGACTTGTGACGATCAACTGTGCTTTGGCTTGACCTGTGATGATCAGCTGGGCTTTGGCTTGACTTATGATGATCAACCGTGCTCTGGTTTGCCTCTTTAACAGCAGCGGTGACTTGACTTGACTCTTTAACAGCAGCGGTGACTTGACTTGACTCTTTAACAACAGCGGTGACTTGACTTGCCTCTTTAACAGCAGCGGTGACTTGACTTGCCTCTTTAACAGCAGCGGTGACTTGACTTGACTCTTTAACAGCAGCGGTGACTTGACTTGACTCTTTAACTGCAGTGACATGACGAGGTGTTGTTGTGGCCGCCATTTTGTGAGCGTACTCTAGCGCAGCTGCGATGTCACAATTGGGTGTGATGTTTCGTTCCTCCGCAACACCCACAGTGAATGCTGAACCCACAGTCCATAAAGCATAATCCAGGAAATGACTTAGTGACAAACGAGGGGCATTTTGAATAATTTTTGCTTTTAACGGCTGGTTAAGGCCATCACAGAAAAAGTCGATTAATAAACAGTCCGGTAAATCTGAGCCATTAGCCAAAGCCAAATATTCCGTGATGTAACCCTCAAGTGATCGAGTTCCCTGCTTGAGGGCTAGTAACAGGGTCGCTGTATCCATACCTGACCAATCTTGGTTGGGAAAGCCGCTGGATCCTTGTTTGGCCGAGTATTCTGTTACGGGTCTGAAGAGACGTGAGACAGGTGGATCCATTCGCAAGGCTTTATTAATAAACATGGTCAATACAGGCAGGGTCGATCAATGGCAAACAGGTATGGCATGGGCAAGACACAAGAATAATCCAAGGCAAGCGTGGGTCGGAGATCGGCGTACAGTATCCAGAGGGCAAGGCGGAGAGAATAAACTAAGAACACGGGCAGGAATCAGGAACCAGGAAATCAACCACGGGAAACTGGGAAACTGGGAAACTGGGAAACTGGGCAAACGCTTCGTATGCAGACTGGCTAACAATACTCGGCAGCGTGTGAATGAATGTCCATGGTATTTATAGTGCTTGTGTGTGCGTGTGATTGGGTGATGGTGATTGCGTGATTGTTTGCAGGTGCGTGTGGGATAAATGGTGAACAGCTGTGTGGGTGCAGTGGATGCTGGGAAATGTAGTCCTTAGTGTGATCTGTGACGGTGTGAAAGTCCATGTGGTGGGTGAGTGACCTCTAGTGGTGAGTGTCTGAAAGTTCGTGGCCTGGATTCGTGACATATAGGATGATATTTAAATTAATTTTAAGCCATCTCGCGGCCCCCTTGGAGGATCACTGACCCCCCGGTTGGGAACCCCTGGTCTAGTCTATCAATTATGATCATTTGCATTCATCCTCAAATTATTTTTTCTATAATAAAAAAAAAATATATATGTAGCCTATATATCATTATAAAACAAATGCTTCTAAAAATCTAAACATGAACATGCCTCTGTGTATAAGGCAAGGTTCAAGAAGAAATGATTGATTGAGTCAGTGTGGAACAACTTGACTGGTCTGCATAAAGCCAAGTCCTAATCCGAGCTGAATTCCACTGGTGTGACTTTAAATGCAGACCTTGAGCCAAAAACTCATCACCAAACACCAATGACTTGTACATACACTATATGGGCAAAAGTATTGTGACACCCCCTTCTTTAGAACAGAAAAATGCACTTCCAAAACTGTGGCAACAAAGATGAAAACATAGATCATGTATTTAAAAAGTGTAGCAGTATATGATGCTGGCAAATGCGTGGTGCTTTGCCGAGTTGTTATTGGCCTTTTAGACGTTGTTGCAGCATCATTGCTTGTGCTTGTAGAATTTGATGGTAAAACGGTTGTCGTTTCAACAGTAGATGTTGTTGGCAAATGCGTGGTGCTTTTTTGACCTGTTTTGGGCATTTCAGATATAGTTGCAGCATCATTGCTTGTGCTAGTAGAAACTGATGGCAAAACAATTGTCGTTTGAACTGTAGAGTACGTTGTTGGCAAAAGTGTGTTGCTTTGAGTTGCTAATGGCATTTCAGATGTTGTTGCAGCATCATTGTTTATGCTTGTTGAAGTTGATGGCAAAACGGTTGTTGTTTGAACTGTAGATGATGTTGTTGGCAAAAGCGTAATGCTTTTTTGAGTTGTTGTTGTTGGCATTTCAGATGTTGTTGCAGCATCATTGCTTGTGCTTGTAGAAGTTGATGGCAAAACGTTTTTTGTTTCAACCATAGAGGATGTTGTTGGCAAATGTGTGGTGCTTTGCCGAGTTGTTATTCGCAAATTAAGATGTTGTTGCAGCATTATTGCTTGTGCTTGTAGAAGTTGATGGCAAAACAGTTGTCGTCTGAACCGTAGAGGATGTGGTAGGCAAATGTGTAGCCTTCAATGTGAAAGAAATCAGTAAAATAATATTACATCAAATCAGCCTCAAGTGAATTGTAATTACACAAATACAATAAGTTGTGGTTACTTAATTTTCTCAAGGCAACGTGTTTCCTCAGTTTAATTGACCCACTAGGCTGGAGGAGATGGTCAGCTACACACTGAAGGCTGGAGGAGATGGTCGGCTACACACTGAAGGCTGGAGGAGATGGTCGGCTACACACTGAAGGCTGGAGGAGATGGTCAACTACACACTGAAGGCTACACACTGAAGGCTGGAGGAGATGGTCGGCTACACACTGAAGGCTGGAGGAGATGGTCGGCTACACACTGAAGGCTGGAGGAGATGGTCGGCTACACACTGAAGGCTGGAGGAGATGGTCGGCTACACACTGAAGGCTGGAGAAGATGGTCGGCTACACACTGAAGGCTGGAGGAGATGGTCGGCTACACACTGAAGGCTGGAGGAGATGGTCGGCTACACACTGAAGGCTGGAAGAGATGGTCGGCTACACACTGAAGGCTGGAGGAGATGGTCGGCTACACACTGAAGGCTGGAAGAGATGGTCGGCTACACACTGAAGGCTGGAGGAGATGGTCGGCTACACACTGAAGGCTGGAAGAGATGGTCGGCTACACACTGAAGGCTGGAGGAGATGGTCGGCTACACACTGAAGGCTGGAGGAGATGGTCGGCTACACACTGAAGGCTGGAAGAGATGGTCGGCTACACACTGAAGGCTGGAGGAGATGGTCAGCTACATACTGAAGGCTGGAGGAGATGGTCGGCTTCACACGACACCACTCGTCAGCTACACACTGAAGGCTGGAGGAGATGGTCAGCTACACACTGAAGGCTGGAGGAGATGGTTGGCTACGCACTGAAGGCTGGAGGAGATGGTCGGCTTCACACGACACCACTCAGTGTCACTAACTGAATGTAACTTGTGTGTGCGCAGAAGAAACCTGACTGCTGCAGTGTAAACTCAGGATGTCTGATAGTTTTTCAGTGATCTTAATGTAAAGCATTATACAGGTATGCCAAACTTGGGAACCTTTATTACATGGGTTCTCAACTCCTTTGGACACAGAAAAGCAATGATAGATTGTTTTGAGATTTCCACAGAGAAACCATTCAGTGTGAAAGTGTCAAAATGTCTTCTACCTACAAGCACTATTTAGTATTTGACAGATCATCTAGCACTTCTAAGAATCCATGCAGAAAGGGTAATCAGAAATGTTTGCCAGAAGCATCAAATCATCATCATCTTATTAATATTATTATTATTAATTTATTCAGCTTTCTTTGTAGTACTTACACTTTGTCCACTTAAGAAAACAGTGTGCTTATGATTCATCATGCTTGTCACATCTTTTGGTATACATTTTGAAACTGATTTTTAACACAGTGTTAATAAAGTATGTATAATGCCATTTTCATAAATGTGTTTTTGATTGTCTCCCTGTTATTAGTACTTATCAGGTAAGGTTTAATGGTAGAGACTCACATGATGTAATTACATACAATTGAATTGTGCAAATTATGTGTGCAAATCAATGGTAGACAAAAACAGAACATATAAGTAAATAATATAAGTTTTTATACTGTAAACAAGATGATCATATATCCAGCGAGGTTGGAGGCAGCGATGCCAGTGTTGTGCCCAATTCTGACCCCTGCCAGATTATTACCCCCTAGTATTGGTAGGTTTAGGGTTAGGTGTGGGGGAGGGGTTAGGATTAGGGGTGGGGTTAGGATTAGGCAATCGGATAGCGATTTCAAGGAGAGGGGTAATAATTTGGCAGGGGGTCGAAAATTGGCACAACAAGTTCACTGCTCAATGCAACGATACCTTCAAAATGGCGCCTCGGTGACATCACACATAATAAACGCACGTGACTGACAAAGACCGATAGACAAAATAATGATCTTTAAAATAGCATAATATGACCCCTTTAAAACAATTCTGCATGAAATACCGGCAGGTAATGGATTTTGGTACTAGGCTAACCTTTAATAGTCAGATTTGGTGACCCTAGTTTCTGTGTCATGAAGAAGTCATGCAAGTAGTTCATGATGATGCCTTTTAGCAATAATCCATGGCAAAAAAAAAAAAGTCAGACAAGTTTCTGTAAACCTCCTATTCTCACTCTAAAAATGTGTCAATCTAGCTGTAAAAATATCAATAATATAAGTGAAAATGGCAAAACCATGTAGGCTACCTATTAATGACAAAATATTTAAGTGGGGACTTCTATCCATCAAAGGCTTTATACTCCACACAAGATGGCGCCAGTTGCCTATTCTACCCTGTTTTTGTTAAAGACAGGGAGGGAGAGGCTGTGTTCCGATTAGCAGAACCCCTATAGTGTTCACTCCGTACTCCTCCCTGAGGACAGAATCTGTTGAGATTCACTTCACTTAACAAAAAACATTCATTCAAAACTCCCTGCAATGTTATCAAACAGGTGTTGTTCATATTTTAAAGGAATAATTAAGAAACAAACACATTACTAAGGCATTTTAACTTTAAAATACAAGTCCAAAATCCATAATAATGCTTCCACCATGTGAAAAAGTCCATGTTGTCTTCTCACATTAAAATCCACTGACATTTAAAAACAAAAAACTGTTTTGCACTTTATATTCTCTTGCAAACGGGGCTTGATCAGTGCATGTTTTTCTCCCAATCCAGTTTTTTCAAACGGAGAAAACTATTTTACTAAAATATTATGGATAGAAGACTTTAGTATATTAAGGGAACACTTCGTATAGGTCTTGCAATGTCATTCTGCCTATAGAGACCAGACCATAGTCCAATCCAAGGGTCATGAAAATAGTAAGTGGTGTATATTCAGAAATATTTGTTGTATAGAAACCTTATGTATAGCTAAAACTATTTTACTTCACAAAGCACAGAAGTGTCACCTGCAGAGGGAGAAAAGATATGGCCTGGACAGGTAAAAAAATAAATATATAATTTACAGAAATAAAGTACCAGATAATATATATATATATATATATATATATATAAAAATAAACAAACAAATAATAATAATAAAATTGAAGTGGTTGTTTAGCAGCTCTTATCTATTGGCTCTGAGGACAAAATAAAATCTATTTAGCATGTCTGAGCTAAATTGCAAATGTAAAATTTTCTTCAGAAAAACAAACCAAAAATATTGCTGACTCATTTTACAGTCATGAGTGTATCCAGTTTTTTTTCCAAATGACATCCTCTTTTTAAAATGTACCTCCCTCTAAACTAGTAATAGTAACTTGTTTGATGGTTTGACAAAGAGCTAAAGAATAATGACAGTCATGTTCCGCCCTAAATGCATGTTTCAAAACCAAACAGCTCAACACGGAAAAAAACTGCACTCATCATGTGATTTGTTCATGTTTTTACAGTTAAACTTCATAGTACAGTTAAACTATTTCTGAGACAATGTGTCCCCCTTACAGACCTAACAGTATAGACATCTTGTTTATTTACTATGTTAATAAGTATTTTCTTTGTGATGTTATTAGATGTATCAGTATGTTTTCTGTATTTTATTTTTTTGCATTGTTTATTGTTAACCAGGCCACTCCAACATTGCAATTCTTCCCTCTACATGGATTAAAAAGTTTACTGTACTCTAAAGTTCCTTGAACTGTTCTGCATGCATAATAATCATGATACAAAAGTATTTACAACAATGTTTTAAAATACAGTAGTTTGTAATACGTAGTTTTACAGTTTGGATTTAGTGTGCCACATCACAGAACATTTCAAGCTATTTTGACCTTTCCCCCCAATAATTATATTTTACAAAAAAATAATAATAATCAAAATAATGAGAAAATCACCTTTCAAGTTGTCCAAATGAAGTCCTTAGCAATGTATATTACTCATCAAAAATTAAGTTTAGATATATTTACAGTAAGAAATTTACAAAATATCTTCATGGAACATGATCTTTACCTAATATCCTAATGATTTTTTGGCATAAAAGAAAAATTGATAGTTTTGACCCATACAATGTATTGTTGGCTATTGCTACAAATATACCTGTGCGACTTATGACTGTTTTTTTTGGTCCAGGGTCACATATACATATATTACCTACATATAATATTTGTATATTATATACTGTACATATACATATTTTCTATCTTCTATCATAATTTTCTATCATGACGAGGACAGTCATACAGCTGAACTATATATATGTTTTTTTTTCTTTTCTGGAAATTTGCAGGCCCATGTGATCTTATTACATTTCTCTTTGTTCTGTGTGTCTTAAGAATTCCATTGTTATTTATTCTCCGTTTTGGTCTCTTGATTCATTATGTTCACTGAAATGTTTGAGAAAGGTTTCAGCACTTATAAACAGGTACATCTTTGAGATGACTGCCCCAGTGCCAAACTTACACAGGTACTTTTTTCTGACAAGTGTTACAAACTTTACATTTATAAGCCAATAGACCATATGTGTCAGAGAAACAAGTACACAGACATCTTTAGAATATTGTCTTTGAACTTAATTTTTGAGTTAGCTATATAGCGTTACTGTTGAAGAGTAATTAGATGCTGAAGTGGATTTACTTATTGTAGAGTTAACAATAGTTTTCATGTGCACTGTAATATTAAAAGCAGATGTCATAACAAATGTCAGTATAGACCGGGACCACAAACACATGTACCGTTACACTCCATGGCCTTTAAGGACAATGTAAAAGTACAGTTTATATCAACTGTGCATACGACTCTTTATGCATGTCAAAGTAGATATTTTCCATAGCTGTTTTAATGTATTTTATTTCAAAAGAAAAAGGAGAGAGACAGTAGGGAGTTTTATTAAAGGCATGTTTCCAATTCAGATGAGGATGAGTGTCACATTGATCAAACTTCTGTGTACATAACTGCATACATCATCATTTACTAAAGTTGTTTTAGTGCCTGTTCCTGTGTGTGTAACTTTTATTAATTTTTCAATACATTGTGTTCATTAAGTGAGTTTAGTTTATGTTGCTTCACAATATAGTACATAAAAAATTATAGCTTTACAGAGCATTTTTAATGTTTTCTTGATCAGTTCACCATGCTACTCTTATATAATTCGGCACATAAACTGCTTTTAATGCGGAACCTTTGATTTCAAGGAAAATGATGGATACTCAGATATGTTAAAGAATGTACCTCTCCCGCACAATGTTGAGGAAATGTAAGAAGGAAGAAACTTTATTTTTCCCAGCACGACTGATGGTTGGAATGAGTTTCATAAACAAACTTTGTTAGATTGTTAATTTCAGTGACTGCTTGGCATATTTAGTTTTTTGTTTGGTTTTCATATTTTTATGGTTTTCTTTGCATTTGTTTTAAATCTGCAAGACCATGTGATCTTATTACTTTCTTCGGGGTTCTGTTTGTCTTTAGAAATCCATGTTATTTATTCTCTGTTTCAGCCTCTTGATTGTGCTTTCGAAATCTAGGTCATTTTTGTCATGTATGATGTGTAATGTATGAGTCTTTCTGTGCATACCATGCAGTTACTATGTTATGGGACTGTAGCGGTGAAAGTGTGTTTCCGATGTTTCTGTCCTTAGATGATAGATAATGAAGTAGAGTTTGCAAATGAAGTGAATAATTTTTTTCTCTAGGTTTGATAAAGGGAATATTTCAGATCAGGGTGTGACAATTATAAATTCAGTCATACCGGAGTGGTCAGAATTGATGTGGTATGGTTGATCAAGTGAGGAGTAACTTCAAGAAGTTAAATCATAGGAAGGCTATAGGACCGGATAATCTTAATCAGTGGTGGAAAGAGTACTGAAAATTTGTACTTAAGTACAAGTACTGTTACATTGCTGAAATAATACTCAATTACAAGTAAAAGTACTGGTGTCCAAACGGTACTTAAGTAAAAGTACAAATTACTCGTCTCAAAAACTACTCAGAATACTAGTCACTAGTTACTTTTTAGCAGCAATATTTAATGAATTACCAAAAAAATATTAATTAATATCTTCGCTTCTGGGTCCTAACGCTCTGCCAGATGCCCCAAGAAAACAACAAACTGTGCAAATATACACCCACGATGTCATGTAATACTGAAAAATTATAACCCTAACCTTTATCTCCATACTGAAATCCCAGATGGCCAGACAGTGATTCAACTAAAATATTAGTGCCTGAGACACTGTGAGCACGGAGACTGTAGTATGCACAGCTAATTTTTAAATGCTTAGCTTAAATATGTAATATTAATTAAATAGTGCTCATAAATGGCTGTTGAGATAGTATTCTCAAATGAAATGAGTAGAGACATGGACCCGGAAACTGCAGTCCTTACGTCACGACTTGACAAGATTCTTAACAATATCCAAGATTCTCCCCAAGCCTTCAAACTCACGTCATCAGAGCGAGAACACCATTCCAGAGCGGAAGCACATTTTCAGTTTTTGATTAAAGATTATGACGGCAGACTATTTTTTTTTCCTGGTATATTGCACAGTTTAATTATTCAACACAAGACTAGTCATGTGCACTAAAAAAGTAAGAAGGGTCATTTTTGATTTCATGACGACTTCATGACTCAATCATTTTCAATACCATTGAAAAAAATACTGTATACTGCCATATAGATATTTTAATATTTCAAATTGTTTTGTCCACCCATTTTTTAAAGCAAACATTATTTCAAGCTTTGAGTGGTTTAATCCAAGTCTTCTAAAAAAGACATGTTCACTTTATATGATGAACAGATTTTAATATAGGCTTTTATTTACATAGCCTACATATAACATTGATTAATTACCATTACAAAAATCTCAATCTTAAACATTTGCTCATTCTGTGTATTTGTATCTTTAAAATAGGGTAACTTTATTGCAAAAGCTTAAGAAGCTTGATTTCAAATTTGATTTCAAACTGAGCTGAATTTACAAAAGAAGACAAGTACACAGTCAGTAATAAAATTCTAAAACAAATTACCTTAATTCAGTTGAGGTATTCGAAATATGACAACACTGAATTTTTATAAGCAGTGATTTAAGAGCCATATATGTTATTTATTTAGATAAATGGAACATCAGCTGGCTTTGACCTGTAATATATTTACAATGTAGTGATGCAGTTAGACAGACTAGGATATTTATATGCACAAATCATACAAATATCCCATTCCGAAACATTTCTAGCAAAAACTTACTTCCATCTTTCATATTGAAAGACTTTCTGGTGCATTTCACTTAGTCAATAAAATTTCCAGTAGCATTTTCATCGGTCAGGCGTGGATCTATTCTGAATGATAACTTTTGACAAAGTTTAATCTAGGAGCAAAGAGAAATAATTTCTACTATAAAAGCATGGAGAGATCACGATAGCACACAGTCTGAGTGCGCACAAGCAACATCGGAGTGAAAGGACAGGCATTTCATTTGTATAAGTTAGGCCTATTTGAGAGCTCGCATCCAGTTTTCTGCGATTACATGACTGTGTTCTCACAATAAAGCGCTCGCCACATTTGCACGGGAATGATTAAAATTATGCGGAATACCTGCAATCCAGCATGGATGTTCAGATTCAGACTCTGTAACTGACAGGAGGAGGATGCTGTCGGTGAGGAGAGAGCGAGACGTAGCTTGTATCGGTGTAGAGCAGGCTATAAACGGTAGATACTGCGGAAAATGAGTAATGGAACCGTGTCAGATATTTCAGTATCGGTATCAAAATATAGATATTTATGGTAACACTACCATGTAGTTTGTTTCTCCAAACTTTTGACTCCAGTTACGCTGAGCTCCCTCACTGTCCGATCAGCTCTTCAACCCTGATGCTGCAGCGGCGGCTTTTCCCGGTTCAGATATCAGGGCTTTTATTGGTCCATTTACGATCGGATCTCTTTATTGGCTACTGAAATGCCGTCAAATGTTTGAATATCAATTAAAATTGGGCGTACTCAGTAACGAACTATGATTTAAATGTAACGAAGTAGATTATTTTGCTTAATTTGTACTTAAGTACAAGTAAATGTACAGCTTAAAAAATATACTCAAAAAAGTACAAGTACCAGAAAAAACTACTTACAGTAAAGTGAGTAGTTGTAATTCGTTACCTCCACCACTGATCTTAATGCATTCATTTTGAATTTTTTTGCAGATGAGCTTGCTCCTGTGTGGCAACCTATCTTTCAGAGCTTTGTAGATACCCCTGTTATTCCTGAGGTGTGGAAGACCTTGTATGTTTTACCTCTTCCAAAGAAAGTAGGGGCGGAGGAATTAGGTGACTATTATTAACTAAAGTAACTCCTATTATTATGAAGTCTTTAGAGAAAATAGTGATAAAACAGCTTTTAAATTCAGTAGAGAGTTAACTAGATACTTGTCAGTCTGCATATAGGCAAAATCGCAGAACTGAAGATGCAGTGGTAATGTTGTTACATTTGATTTTGAAACATCTGGATAAGCCTAAAACTATAGCTCGAGCCCTTTTCTTGGACTTTGCATTCAATCCAATCCAATCAGAGCTGTTACTGACAAAAATGATTAAAATGGAAGTTAATCCGTATCTGATTCTTTGGTATTACTTGTTTTTAACGGGCAGAATACAGATAGTTAGAGTTAATCAGAAATGTTCAACTCCAATTTTAACTTATTCCGGAGTACCTCAGGGTTGTGTGAGTTCACCGTTCCTTTTCACTCTTTTTCTTTCACTCACCTTTTCTACAGATGATTGTAAAACTGATATCAAAAATACATATATATTGAAGTTTTCAGATGATACAGTGCTTTTATCTTTACTGGGGAGTGAAGATGATTCCAGTATGCATCAGTGTTGTACAGATAAACTGGTGGAATGGTGTGAGAGGAATGCACTTATTATAAATGAAAAGAAGGCAAAGGAAATTATTTTTGGTTTCTCAGGGTATAGGCATCATAAACAAGTGACTATACATAACATACAGATTGAACAATTGTCTTACTATAAATATGTGGGTGTCTATGTGGATGCTGCTTTATCATGGAGTGCACATATAGACTATCTTTGTAGTAAGGTACAACAACAGATTTATTTTCTTTGGAGACTATGGTCATTTGGAGCAAATACGCAGATTCTGCTGGTGTTTTTCCAATCTATTATACAGAGTGTTGTGCAATATGGAATGCGTGCATGGTATAGTTATCTCTCTGTTCAGTTCAAAGCTCGATTGGCTAGATTGCTATCTATTTGTTCTAAAATTGTGGGCCAAGTGCTTGAGATAAGTTTTCAAGATCTGCTTTCGAAGATCTGCATTCAAAGATCAATATCTGCATGCAGTTTATGTTTGTGAAGTGTCGACCGTTCTATCTGCTGCGGGAGTTCACGGCCATTGTTATTGTTGCAGTTTACATTCCCTCGTGTACAAACGCTAAGGACACGCTTCATGAACTGTATAGCGCCATCAGCGAACAACAAAAAAACAACCCAGACGGCTTTTTCATCATAGCCGGTGACTTCAACCACGCAAACTTAAAGACTGTTTTGCCAAAGTTCTACCAACATGTGAACTTTGCAACAAGGGGAAACAATACACTGGACTTTGTTTACACAACAGAAAATAATATGTACAAGACTGTACCCCGCCCCCACCTCGGGCACTCAGACCACATCCCTGTTATGCTAATTCCAGCATACAGACCACTTCTGAAACTTGCCAAACCGGTTCAAAAACTCATCACAATTTGGCCAGAGAATGCTACCTCAACACTACAGGACTGCTTTCAGTGCACAGACTGGAACATGTTTAAAGAAGCGGCCACCTACAACAACCACACAGACCTGCAGGAGTACACTGAAACTGTGACTGCTTACATCAAAAAGTGCATTGATGATGTGACCGTCACCAAGACCATCACCACACGTGCAAACCAGAAGCCGCGGATGACAGCAGAGGTTCGTGGGCTGCTAAAGACCAGAGATGAATCATTCAGATCAGGAGATAAAGCAGTCCTCAAAACAGCAAGAGCCAATCTGTCTTGTAGCATCAAAAATGCAAAACGGTCATATGCTCAAAAAATCAGCAATCACTTCACAGACAGCAGTGACACACAGAGCCTGTGGCAAGCCATTCAGACCATCACTGACTACAAGCCCTCGCCACAGGCCTGTGATGATGACACATCCCTCCCCGATGCACTCACCCACATTTATTTACGGTTTGAAATGCAGAATGACACACCTGCACAAAAACTGCCCACATGTCCCAACAACCAGGCGCTCTGTCTGTCTCCATCCGACGTAAGGAATACACTATCTAGGATTAACCCACGCAAGGCTGCAGGTCCTGACAACATACCTGGCCGTGTACTGAAAGACTGTGGCTGCACAACTGACGGATGTCCTAACAGATATCTTCAACACCTCACTGAGCCAGGCAGTCGTCCCCACATGTCTCAAATCCACAACAATCATACCGGTACCAAAGAAATCACCTGTGTCCTGTCTAAATGACTACCATCCCATAGCACTGACTCCAAACATGATGAAGTGCTTTGAGAGGTTAGTCATGCACAAAATCAAAACCAGCCTCCCCAACACACTCGATCCGCTCCAGTTTGCATACCGTCCAAACCGCTCTATGGATGATGCAATTTCCTCCACCCTCCACCTGGCTCTTACCCACCTAGAAAATAAAGACTCCTATGTTAGAATGCTGTTCATTGACTTCAGCTCGGCATTCAACACAATAATCCCACAACAGCTCATAAATAAACTAAACCTGCTAGGCCTTAACAATTCTCTCTGTAATTGGATCCTGGACTTTCTAACCGGAAGACCTCAGTCAGTCCGTGTCGGCCATAACACCTCAAGCACTACCACACTGAGCACAGGTGCCCCACAAGGCTGTGTGCGCAGCCCGCTGCTCTTCACGCTGCTGACCCACGATTGCACTGCCAAGTTCAGCTCCAACCACATCATTAAGTTAGCTGATGACACAACAGTGGTAGGTCTCATCAGCAACAACGATGAAACGCACTACAGAGAGGAAATGGCACAGCTGGCTCAATGGTGTGGCACTAACAATCTGTCCCTTAATGTGGGGAAGACAAAGGAGATTGTGTTGGACTTCAGGAGAAACTCCGTTGACCACCCCCCACTGACCATCGACAGCTCGACTGTGGAGACAGTCAGAAGCACTAAATTCCTGGGGGTGCACATCACAGACGATCTCACCTGGACCACCAACACCACGTCACTCTCCAAGAAGGCACAACAGCACCTACACTTTCTCTGCCGGCTGAAAAGAGCAAGTCTCCCTCCACCCATCCTCACCACATTCTACAGGGGCACCATTGAGAGTGTGCTGACCAGCTGCATCATTGTCTGGTACGGGAACTATAGTGCAGCAGACCGCAAGACCCTCCAGCGGACAGTGAACACAGCTGCAAAGATCATCAGTGCCCCTCTCCCATCCATCCTGGACATTTTCCTTGCACGATGCTCCAGCAAAACCAACAGCAACGTGAAGGACCCCACCCATCCCTCCCACAGTCTCTTCCAGCTCCTACTATCAGGAAGACGGTACCGGAACATCAGAGCCCGCTCCACCAGACTGCTCAACAACTTTTTCCCCCAGGCTGTGAGAGCCCTGAACTCAAATCACCCCGCCCCCCTCTGAAACCCCATGCAAACCCCTACCTCCTGAAACATGGACCACCCCCTCTCCAAACACCCCCCAACCTTACCACACCAAAGAAAAAAAACTGTATGAAACTTTTTTTGTGCTATTCAACGTGTCCTACACACAGGTGAGTAGGTCTATACAAACCACCTGTAGTAACACACTCTCCTCTATGCGCACTAGACACATTTCACACACTGCTGTGTGTACACAATCCCACAAAAGACTCAGCAATATATGTATGTTTACATGCTCATGCACTACAAATCATCTTGCACTGTTTCCCAGCCAGCTGCTTGACTCACAATGTTTCTCTCTGCACATGTACAGTATTTATGTGAAGCATTCATATAGTTTGTATAGTTGGTATTTTTTATTTTTATTTTATATTTTATTCTTTTATTTTTAGATTGTATAGGGTAAACATTTATATATAGTATACTTATAGTCAAAATCTGTCAGTAGGTTAGTTGTGTATAGGTTTATAGTGTTTTATAGTGTTTTACTTCATTGTTGTATGTCTGTATTTATGTAGCACCGTGGTCCTGTGAGGCACAACATTTCATTCCACTGTATGTCCCCACATGTAGCGGAATGACAATAAAGCTCAACTTGAACTTGAACTTGACTTGAAAAAGTAAAAAATGCTGACCCTGTCAGCAGAGGTGTCAAGTAACGAAGTACAAATACTTTGTTACCTTACTTAAGTAGAAATTTTGGGTATCTATACTTTACTGGAGTAATTATTTTTCAGCCGACTTTTTACTTCTACTCCTTACATTTTCACGCAATTATCTGTACTTTCTACTCCTTACTTTTTAAAAATAGCCTCATTACTCCCATTTCATTTCGGCTTGTTTTCATTCCGGCTTGTCATAGTTAAAAAAAAAAAAAAAACCTATCCAGATAAATCGCGCCATCCGTATAGAGTGAATTTGTTTGTGGTTGGATGAGAAGAATAAACACCATTCCGACACCCTGTTGGTTTGTATGCGATCCATCGCACCTGCACATGACACAAATCATGTCACACTCCAGCAAGGACATAGCCAGTGTTGGGGTCGTTACTCAAAATAGATTATTTCTTAAACGTTATTATTTCTCCAATACAGGCTCATTTATCAAACGGGTGCTTTCTCTTCGTCCTCCGCAAATTAAGCTGCAGTAACGTTAGTTCGGTAGAGAGACGTTTGAATAAATTAGCGTTTGCGATTGACAACGCGATTGACAATGTTGTGATAAGTAGGCTATGCTAACTTTGTTACCCGTTACCCCCAACACTGGACATAGCAGACGTATGTAGCCAAGTACGAAGATGTCCGTGGCCACAGTTGCCAAGTCCGCGTATTATACGTGACTTTGGGCTTCTTTTTTTGTAAAGTTGCGGGAAAAAATCCCTGGTTGCGGGTTGCGGTTTTTTGGGTTTATTTAAAAAAATATGGTTGCTTGTTAGGAAAATCTGACAAGCGACTTCATTTCTTTATTTATGTTCGCCGTATTCTCCAATACATTGATTGGCACTCTGTCTGCTCGCAGTTAATAGCCAACCAGTGCAATAGCCTAATATAAGAGCCGTAGAGTAATTTGCCATATGTAACTTCCGCCCCTCATTGGAGAAAAATCACATTCAGAAAGAAGGCGCGTGACGCTGTAATCCAAGCGATGATAGAAGTAGATGTAGAGGAGTGGGGTGACTTTCTTTTAGCCTAATTTTTACAATGTTTTTGTAATGTATTAATTACCACGGGCTGTAATAAAAAATCAAGTAGCCATGTCCTAATAGTAAATACATTTGGTTTCAATAGCCTGGTATGGCAAGATGTCTTAAAATGTATTTCTTTTTTTAACATTTAAACTTAGACCACATTATTAGATTACCTTTTGACTTCATGAATACCCATAAATGACAGCTTAATGATTTTTTTAAATAATATTATAATATATTTTATTTTTTAATATAATATATATTATAATTTATTATAATATTTAATATAATATTTTTTATACATTTGTCTATAATATTTATTTGGAATTTAGTTTTTTTATGTCATTTATTTGATAGTTATGTATACATTATTTTATTTTAAATGGTAGAAAAACCTGTTTTTGACCTCAAAATAAAGCACGTTCCCTCTGTACATGGCTGTGGGGACGAGCAGTTTTGTGGTGCTGGGAATTCTTTATAATTAATCAAAAACAAATATTGCCACATTGATGGCTCAAGAAGGTGTAATTGTTCAAATAACACATTGTTTCATTTTAAAATATAAAAAATTGTAACCAAGTGTAATATTTCTGTAAAGGCTAGGGACAGAAAAATGGACATTTCCATAGAATGACCCCAATATATTTTAGGCTATAAATATGTGTTTATGTTACAGCTCTCCTTTGAAGCTCTTGTGTTTTTCTCCTTTTCCATCTCTCCAATCCTATTCTGCTCACAGGTGATTGGAGATGAGTTTTGTTTCCACTTTTGTTGCAGTTTGCTGATTTTTGTAAAATAGCTTCTGTTTTTGCTTTTCAGATAAAATAGTGGTTTCAGTTTAATATGTTGCAGGCTCATTTATTAGTTATAAATAATTGTTAATTAAATAATATTTATGATAATAAATCATCAAAAAAAATATTGGGCTTGTTTTTGAAGCTGCGGTTGCTTATTTGTCTCGCGAGAGTTGGCAACAGTGTCCGTGGCAGAGACTCAAGAAGAGAACTCGAGCGAAATGTCACAACCAAGCACCAGCGAGGAGGTTTGTAGCCAGGATCATCTTCCGCTCCATGAAACACGTTAATGCTCAGTAGTACACATATATGTTTTTTAAATGTATTTGCAGTGTACTAAAATGTGTTCATTTTCAATGGGCATATATGCGGCTGAAACATCCCAATTTTTTCAACATTAATATTTTAATATAATATTATTGTCATTATGGCCTTTAGAAAAAAGGTGGGGTAGTGCACAATAGGCCCCTGCGGCCTAAGCTTTTGTCCTTAATAGAATTTTTTTCCTTACATTACTTTTACTTTTATACTTTAAGTAGTTTTGAAACCAGTACTTTTACACTTTTACTTGAGTAAAAAGCTTGAGTTGATACTTCAACTTCTACAGAAGTCTTTTTAAACCCTAGTATCTATACTTCTACCTGAGTAATGAATGTGAATACTTTTGACACCAGTGCCTGTCAGGGAAAATTATGTCTGACCCTTCCCACATTTTATATGAGGAATATAAATGTTTTGCCATCAAATAGAAGGCTGGTTTTAAAATCAATGCCATGACAGTGCTTCAAGCTCTGTTATTATTTCTCTGACAGGTTTGTAGTTGGAGTATTTTACAGCACTGGAGATAATGTTATGTTGTTTATTTGTGATGGTCTTTTGAGAGGCTTATTTTTTTTTATAGTACATTTTTTAGTTGATTCTCAGTGATTGTGATCAGAGACTTTCTAACAGAGCAAGAGGACGTGTCTGTGATTATGATCATAGTCCCAGATAAGGAGGCCTGTGTGGTTGGTCTAGTGTTAGTGGTTTTATCAGGTTCAGTGGTATCTTGGTACACTATGATCTCTTGTCAACATACATTTGTTTGTGAGTTTACGCAAGCTGTGAAACTTGACATTAAGGAGAGGTCTTGAGTGCTAGATTTCTACAAGACACATCACGTTTTTGTCTGGATTGCAGATTTTTTGATAGCTTCCTAATGGCCAAGTGACATTTATGGCAAAGAAGACAAATAGGAAACGAGGTACTATCTTGCCAACGCTTTGGTTTATGTTCAGTACAATGGTTACTGTTTTTCCAGAATCGTGAATATGGCCTGTTGTCAGTCTTGATGTTTGTCACAAAAAAGATTCACTTATCAAACATTGTCATATCTTCACCATTTGCATCAGATCTTCATGCTTTGCATCACAGTTACGCAATTTATGTTTTGAATTGAACATGCCATTGTTGAGGGTGTTGTGAAATGTGTAATGTTGCAGGGGTACCTGCTTTTGAATGTGAACAAGCAACACGTTCTCACTCCCAACTCGTCACATATTGAAGCTTGGTCAGGACCACTTGGCATCGCTTTTTGATGCTCAAGGTACCCCTTTAGCGTCATTTTTCGACTTGCAGGGTCCTCTGTTGTTTTCAGGGTTTTTTTTTGTCTTAGTTTAACTCTGGTTGTGTCCGGGTCAAATTGACCCGAAAAAGATTTTCTTTTTCCCGAAAATACTAGTTAACGTTATCGCGTTGGACTCAAACTTACTGACTTTGTGCACATAGGGTATAAGTACTTCTCACTAATTTTTTTAGAATTTTCTTAATTTTTTGTGGGTTTTATTTCACCTAGTCACACTTGTTGTGTTCCCGGTCAAAAATGACCGGACTCCAAACAACTGCTTATAAATCTGTCATTATGCTATATTATCACTAAATTTTGGATTCATTCTTTTTGTCAACTTGTTTTCTTTCATTTAGGACTGGTTTTATGTTTCTATTTGCATCTGATTAATCGTAAGCCTCATTTATCTGAGAGTAGGCTCCTCATTTTTTGAGTGAAAAAATATTTTTTTATGAATAATTTTCACAATATTAAACAAAAAAATATAAAAATGTGCACTGTTTCTCACACTAGTGTACTTTAATGAATAATCAGGAAGTTTGCTTTTAAATGCTTTTATTTTGTACAAAATTGCAAAAAGTCACACTTGAAAAAGTCACACTCTCTGTACAGTCATGCTTATCTTAATATTTAATTCTACAGCATACTGTCATGCACATTCTTTTACATTTTATTCCTTATATCTTATTTTTTATTCATTTTATTTTATGTATACTTCCCTTGTGTTGTATTTTTTTCAATATTTGCACTGTCCATGGAGCGGACCCGACTCTCATTTCACTGCTGGTTATACAATCTCTGTATAGTCGTGTATGTGACAAATAAAACTTGAAACTTGAAACTTGAAACTTGTGGTGTTCCCGGTCAAAAATGACCGGACTCCGATCAATTGCTTATAAATCTGTCATTATGCTATATTATCACCAAATATTGGATTCAATCTTTTTTGTCAACTTGTTTTCTTTCATTTAGGACTGGTTTTGTGTTTCTATTTGCATCTGATTAATCGTAGGCCTCATTTATCTGAAAGTAGGCACCTCATTTTTTGAGTGAAAAAAGCTTTTTTTATGAATCATTTTTACAATATGAGATAAAAAATTATGAAAATTGGCACTGTTTATCACACTAGTGTGCTTTAATGTTTAATCAAGAAGTTTGCTTTTAAATGCTTTTATTTTGTACAAAATTGCACAAAGTCACACTTGTCAAAAATGGCCGGCCATTGAAAGTGAATGGGGAAGAATGAAAGTAAGAGAAACAACTAGTGTTCAGGAGAATGTTGTGCTTGCAAACATAAAGGCCTTGGACCTGTGCGTGTGTGGATGCATGTATACTCACTCTATCACACTCACACACACACACACACACACACACACATGTTGGTTTTTGTGGTTTATGGGGACTCTCCATAGGCGTAATGGTTTTTATACTGAACAAACTGTGTGTGCTATTGCCCTACACCAACCCTACACCTAAACTTAGCCCTCACAGGAGACTGTGTGCATTTTTAGATTTTCAAAAAAACACCATTTAGTATGTTTTTTAAGCCTTTTGAATTACGGGGACATAGGCAGTGTCCTCATAAAACACCTTCAAATTGTAATACCTCTGTCATACCCATGTCATTATACAAATTTGTGTCCTCATAAACCACATAAACCCGCACACACACACACACACATCTATGCATACAAACTATTGTGAGTATTACACCTATTTCATCCTACCCTGATCTATATGAAATATGCTTTTATGAATCTGATATTATAACTCTCTTTCTCTCTCTCTCTCTCTCTCCCTCTCTCTCTCTCTCACACACACACACACACACACACACACACACACACGTTCAAACTGCCTTGTCTTTGGCCTGCATTGACTTCAAAATAATATTTTTTTTTCCATCCTTCGACCAGAACGTTACATCAACTTCAGCTGGGTCCTCGAAATCAGAAGATTGCTCCACTTCAGTTGTTGCAAGGTTTTCAGCTTGTTCAGTGATGTTTTCCTCTTCCAATATATCTTGCAATGCATCTTCATTGTAAGATTCATCCTTAGTTGTCCCTTCCTCATGTGAATGACAAGCAAGGCACTGTGAGGCATTTGTATACTCTAGCATTTATTTGTAAACTTCCGTCTACTCTGTGAGAACACGAAAGCCTCAAAACCTATTGTCATAATGTTTTGTCTAGAATATGTGGTGAAAGAAAAGATTATTTTGAAGTCAATGCAGGATAAAGACAAGGCAGTTTGAGCATGTGGTGTGTGTGTGTGTGTGTGTGTGTGTGTGTTTGAGAGAGATAGTTATAATATCAGATTCATAAAAGCATATTGCATGCAGTTCAGGGTAGGATGAAATAGGTGTCATTCCAACCCGATCTCATGGCAATTCGTACATATTTTACGAGGTGGCTAATTCGTACGAATTCGTACGACCTCACTCGTACAAATTCATACGATTTTTGCTAAATCGTACGTATTTTACGAGTTGCCAATTCGTATGAATTTGTACGAAGGACCTACACCTAACTCCGCCGCTAAACCTACCCATCACTGGGGTTTAGACAAATTGTACTAAATCGTACTAGTGAGGTCATATGAATTAGCCACCTCGTAAAATATGTACGAATTGCCGTGAGATAGCGTTGGAAATTCCAGCCCGATCTCACGGCAATTCGTACATATTTTACGAGGTGGCTAATTCGTAGGAATTCATACGATTTTTGCTAAATCGTACGTATTTTATGAGTTGCCAATTCGTAAGAATTAGTACGAATGACCTACACCTAACCCCGCCCCTAAACCTACCCGTCAGTGGGGTTTAGACAAATCTTACTAAATCGTACGAGTGAGGTCGTACGAATTCGTACGAATTAGCCACCTCGTAAAATACGTACGAATTGCCACGATGTTACGGAAACTGCCAGACACAAAGGTGAGTGTTGAGAACAGTGAGTTTATTAACAAGGATTAGGTGAGACAACAGTGGTGAGAGTCTTTGCGTGAGGTAAGTGGCTTTCTAGATGTATAGTAGATAGTGCGCAGGGATTCAGCTTGTGTCTCTGTCCTTTGGCAGGTTCGTGGCGGATAGGAATCCAGGAAAGCCTGCGAGTTTCTAGAGTCCACAGATGTAAAGGTATCTGGTGGTGAGAGGGAAGACAGAGGGTAAGTATCGTCAGGTAAGTAACACAGGTTAGTATACTCAGCTAGCAGATCGCTGTAGAGTGAAGGTCCGAGTTGTATCCACAAGTCTCAACAACCTGGCAGCTTAGTGACTTCAAGATCAGACGATGACTGGAGTGAGGAGTGTGTTTAAGTAGAGCAGCTGTGATGATGAGGAGCAGGTGTACATGATAATTAATCAGGTGCAGGTGAGGGTGATCAGTGATGGTGGAATACGGGCCATTCTGTGACATTACCTCCCCCTCCCGGACGGTGCGTCCCGCGACGTAATAACAACACCGGGGAGGGGGGGTGGGCGCCCTGGATGTCGGTGGAGGACATGGACACAGGGAAGGCATCCAGGGCGGAACTGGAGATTCAGGAAGCCATGGCGGGACTGGAGGCTCGGGAGGCCATGGTGGGTCAGGGATCTCCGTGGCCTTGGCTCTGGGCCCGACCACCCAGGCAGAGGATATATAGCCCCCCCCCCCCAAAATTTTCATGGGGAAGCTCCCCTCTGGTGGGCATTCTGGAGGAACGGGCTCTAGGGGGCGCTCTGGAGGCGCGGATTCATAGGGGCGATCAGGACGGCTGGGCTGAACCAGCGGGAACTCGGGACGGCTGGGCTGAACCAGCGGGAACTCGGGACGGCTGGGCTGAACCAGCGGGAACTCGGGACGGCTGGGCTGAACCAGCGGGAACTCGGGACGGCTGGGCTGAACCAGCGGGAACTCGGGACGGCTGGGCTGAACCAGCGGGAACTCGGGACGGCTCTTGCGTGGCGCAGCCACTGGAGAGCACTTGCGTGGAGCAGCCACGGGAGGGCACATGCGAGGATCACCTCTGGAGGGCACATGCGTGGAGCAGCCACTGGAGGGCACTTGCGAGGAACAGCCTCTGGAGGGCACTTGCGAGGAACAGCCTCTGGAGGGCACTTGCGAGGAACAGCCTCTAGAGGGCACTTGCGAGGAACAGCCTCTTGGGGGTGCTTTTGAGAGCTGGACGGCGCGTCCCGCGACGTAATAACAACACCGGGGAGGGGGGGTGGGCGCCCTGGATGTCGGTGGAGGACATGGACACAGGGAAGGCATCCAGGGCGGAACTGGAGATTCAGGAAGCCATGGCGGGACTGGAGGCTCGGGAGGCCATGGTGGGTCAGGGATCTCCGTGGCCTTGGCTCTGGGCCCGACCACCCAGGCAGAGGATATATAGCCCCCCCCCCCCAAAATTTTCATGGGGAAGCTCCCCTCTGGTGGGCATTCTGGAGGAACGGGCTCTAGGGGGCGCTCTGGAGGCGCGGATTCATAGGGGCGATCAGGACGGCTGGGCTGAACCAGCGGGAACTCGGGACGGCTGGGCTGAACCAGCGGGAACTCGGGACGGCTCTTGCGTGGCGCAGCCACTGGAGAGCACTTGCGTGGAGCAGCCACGGGAGGGCACATGCGAGGATCACCTCTGGAGGGCACATGCGTGGAGCAGCCACTGGAGGGCACTTGCGAGGAACAGCCTCTGGAGGGCACTTGCGAGGAACAGCCTCTGGAGGGCACTTGCGAGGAACAGCCTCTGGAGGGCACTTGCGTGGAGCAGCCACTGGAGGGCACTTGCGTGGAGCAGCCACTGGAGGGCACATGAAAGGAACAGCCTCTGGAGGGCACTTGCGTGGAGCAGCCACTGGAGGGCACTTGCGAGGAACAGCCTCTAGAGGGCACTTGCGAGGAACAGCCTCTTGGGGGTGCTTTTGAGAGCTGGACGGAACCAGCAGGGGCTCTGGAGAGCTGGACGGAACCAGCAGGGGCTCTGGAGAGCTGGACACAGGAGGATGCTGTCTCAGAGTAGGCACAGGAGGGCGCTGTCTTGGAGCAGGTTCGGGGGAGAGGACAGGAGCCAGGAATCCTGGGGGTATCGCCTCATCCAGGAGCTCCTGATTAAACGCGGGCGGTAGCCCATACTTAACCGCGGCCAGCGAAACCCTCATAATCGCGGGCGGCGGTAGCATCATCGCCGCGGGCGACGGAACCATCTTCGTCGCGGGCGGCGGCATCATCATCGCCGTGGACGGCGGAATTATCATCGCCTCTTCGAGCGGCGGAACCATCATCGTCGCTTCAGGCGGCGGAACCATCATCGTCGCTTCGAGAGGCGGCATCATCTTCGCCGTGGACGGCGGAATTATCATCGCCATCTCGGGCGGCGGAACCATCATCGTCGCTTCGAGAGGCGGAATTATTCTCGATGAGGTAAACGGCAGGTTGCCGATCCCCGAACCTCCCCTTCGGGGAACCAGAATTAGCCGCCTCCTCATCTTCAGTAATGGGTCGGATCTTCTGTTACGGAAACTGCCAGACACAAAGGTGAGTGTTGAGAACAGTGAGTTTATTAACAAGGATTAGGTGAGACAACAGTGGTGAGAGTCTTTGCGTGAGGTAAGTGGCTTTCTAGATGTATAGTAGATAGTGCGCAGGGATTCAGCTTGTGTCTCTGTCCTTTGGCAGGTTCGTGGCGGATAGGAATCCAGGAAAGCCTGCGAGTTTCTAGAGTCCACAGATGTAAAGGTATCTGGTGGTGAGAGGGAAGACAGAGGGTAAGTATCGTCAGGTAAGTAACACAGGTTAGTATACTCAGCTAGCAGATCGCTGTAGAGTGAAGGTCCGAGTTGTATCCACAAGTCTCAACAACCTGGCAGCTTAGTGACTTCAAGATCAGACGATGACTGGAGTGAGGAGTGTGTTTAAGTAGAGCAGCTGTGATGATGAGGAGCAGGTGTACATGATAATTAATCAGGTGCAGGTGAGGGTGATCAGTGATGGT
This sequence comes from Aspiorhynchus laticeps, assembly GCA_023376895.1. Classification (NCBI taxonomy): domain Eukaryota; kingdom Metazoa; phylum Chordata; class Actinopteri; order Cypriniformes; family Cyprinidae; genus Aspiorhynchus; species Aspiorhynchus laticeps. The sequence goes on along the minus strand of CM041797.1, from coordinate 44,893,839 downwards.
GGAATACGGGCCATTCTGTGACACACGAGATAGCGTTGGTAATTCTCACAATAGTTTGTATGCATAGATGTGTGTGTGTGTGTGTGTGTGTGTGTGTGAGTGTGATAGCGTGAGTATACATGCATCCACACACGCACAGGTCCAAGGCCTTTATGTTTGCAAGCACAACATTCTCCTGAACACTAGTTGTTTCTCTTACTTTCATTCTTCCCCATTCACTTTCAATGGCCGGCCATGTGTGACTTTGTGCAATTTTGTACAAAATAAAATCATTTAAAAGCAAACTTCTTGATTAAACATTAAAGCACACTAGTGTGATAAACAGTGCCAATTTTCATAATTTTTTTATCTCATATTGTGAAAATTATTCATAAAAAATGATTTTTTCACTCAAAAAAGGAGGTGCCTACTTTCGGATAAATGAGGCCTACGATTAATCAGATGCAAATAGAAACACAAAACCAGTCCTAAATGAAAGAAAACAAGTTGACAAAAAGATTGAATCCAATATTTGGTGATAATATAGCATAATGACAGATTTATAAGCAATTGATCGGAGTCTGGTCATTTTTGACCGGGAACACCACAAGTGTGACTTTTTACAATTTTGTACAAAATAAAAGCATTTAAAAGCAAACTTCCTGATTAATCATTAAAGTACACTAGTGTGAGAAACAGTGCAAATTTTCATAATTTTTTATCTCATATTGTAAAAATTATTCATAAAAAATGCTTTTTTCACTCAAAAAATGAGGTGCCTACTTTCGGATAAATGAGGCTTACGATTAATCAGATGCAAATAGAAACACAAAACCAGGACTAAATGAAAGAAAACAAGTTGACAAAAAGATTGAATCCAATATTTAGTGATAATATAGCATAATGACAGATTTATAAGCAATTGATCGGAGTCCGGTCATTTTTGACCGGGAACACCACAAGTGTGACTTTTTGCAATTTTGTACAAAATAAAAGCATTTAAAAGCAAACTTCCTGATTAATCATTAAAGTACACTAATGTGAGGAACAGTGCAAATTTTTATAATTTTTTGTTTAATATTGTGAAAATTATTCATAAAAAAAGATTTTTTCACTCAAAAAACGAGGAGCCTACTTTCGGATAAATGAGGCTTACGATTAATCAGATGCAAATAGAAACACAAAACCAGTCCTAAATGAAAGAAAACAAGTTGACAAAAAGAATGAATCCAATATTTAGTGATAATATAGCATAATGACAGATTTATAAGCAGTTGTTTGGAGTCCGGTCATTTTTGACCGGGAACACAACAAGAGGGTTAATAGTTTGCATGATTTGTAAAAAATTTAAATAATTTTATATAAATGTATACTTTCAGTGGAGCACCTAACCCCACCCCTACCCTAAACCTACCCACTTCTGAACAATATAAAACATGGAGTGTTTCCTCTGCCATTATCTTGGGAGGGCGGCCCACAATTTATTGCAAAAACTGGCCATAAACAAGCAGTATGAAAGCATTACAAACAAGTTGTGTTGCTTTCCAAGTCTTCTGAAGCCATACGAAGTCTTTATGCAAAGAAGAGAGTAAAACATAAGGTTTTAATAGCTGAAAATGATGCCGCTCCGTTAATGCGTTCACATCTCATTCAAAAGCATACTCCCGTCCAGAGCCGATCCTCCCTATACACAGAATACGCACGCTGCACAGGGCCCCCGAAACACCAGGTGGCCTCCTTGCTCTCAAAGATGTTTTAATTTTCGTTTTTAATTTTGGCCAGCGGTTCTGAAAACATGAATGATCGTTTCTTTTAATGTGGTGCGCTGTCACGCTCTCTATGTAAAAATCAGCCAAATCATGTAACGTGAATGCCGTCCAGTCTCTTGCTCTTACTTAAACGAGAGCTTATACGAGCCGCGGAAGAGATACTGTTTCTCGAGCGCTTTCCGCGAGTGCGATTCGAGACGGAGTGAAACATGGACAAATGCATCTCATCCATTCTCACCCCCCCCCCCTTTTGCGTAAGGCTCCCAGAAGTCTAGGATCGGCACTGCTCCCGTCCCATAGCATGACGCACATGACGGTCACGAGAGACACACAAGAGTCAATAGCATTTCACAACCAAGGCTGACGTAAGGCTTCTTCTGGCGGCATTTTTTGAATTTGCGCATAGAGACTGCACACAGGATGAGCTTTACGGCGGACAGAGACGGCGATCATGTCTATTCCTCTCACAAATCAATCGTTTTGCCTCGGAATACTTTTTGAATAAATTATGACAGTTGTTGTATCTGCCTGTTATATCTTGTGTTTTATTGACAAATGGTAGGTTTAGGGGCAAGGGTTGGGTTACGTGCTCATAAATGTGTAAATAATGTAATATAAATAAAACTGTTGTGACTGTTTACATTGAAAAATCACACCCCAACATATATGCAATAATGGCAGTATTATTACCCAATATATAATTTAATCATGACAATAAAATTCCCAGTACCTTTCGCGTCGCGTATTGACGCCAAGGGTTTCTTATTTAAAGCAACAGAGGACCCTGCAAGTCGAAAAATTATGCTAAAGGGGTACCTTGAGCATCAAAAAGCGATGCCAAGTGGTCCTGACCAAGCTTCAGTATGTGGCGAGTTGGGATTGAGAACGTGTTGAAAAAAGTATATATTTTTCATATATTCCTTATTCCTTTAAATGAGTAGAAAAATAATGTCTTACATAATGAGATTTATTACCACTCGTAAGATGGTATAAGTTACAACAGTTTTCCATGATCCCACCATCAATGAAGTTGCTGAATATATAACAGTAAAAGTACTGTAGTGATTGAGATATATGACTATTGTGGCGGGAGGATCAAACGACAGACACAGTGGGTGTGGCGTCAGGCCTCGGAGAGGCTTTTATTAAACAGAAATAATAAAACAAAGTGTCTATATAAACAGGGGATAAAAATAAACAGGGGATCTGGTGTCCTTGTCGTGCTGCGAGGTTTGTGAAGGATGGGCAGTGTTCAAGAAGGAAGGGTCCAGGTAAGGGGCGGAGTCCGGCGGCTGCACGCGCTCCCCTGGCGGGTCCAGGGCGCGAGGGGCGGCGGCTTCGTGTAGCGGCTTCGTCCTCCTTCAGGCCGCGGCGCTTCTGGGGATTGTACGGCCCGGCATCCTGGCCCGTCAGCCGTCTCGCGGGTGCGGTCCTCGTCCGGACCGCGGGTCCGGCAGCTCGCGCCTCCGGCGGCACTCATTCCCTCAATGCTCCCTTCCTGGATCCACGAGGACACCAGTGTGCATGCACGGGGAAGAGACCGGTCTCCAGAGGAGAGGCGCACTCGGCATATAACAGCGGCGGTGATGAGGCTCCATTCACTTCAGGTGTGCCTCATCACACGCCGCCAGACCTGGCTGTTTCAGCACCCCTCCTCTCTCACACACCCACTCCCGTCGGGAGCCTGGTGAAGGGCGGCGATTAAGGGACGGGGAGATGCTGATAATTAGGGGGGAGGCAGCCGACTCGTCACACTATATATAGATGGAAAGGTAATGATATATGTTCAGTGTGCATATATACTACACTAATATTTTTATATAGTGGCCCCCATCATGTGCACCTTCTACAGAGACACCATCGAGAGCATTCTGACTAGCTGCATCACTGTGTGGTATGGCGCCTGCAACGCGTCCTGCCGTAAGTCCCTTCAACGGATAGTGAGAGCAGGTGAGAAGATTGTTGGTGTCTCTCTCCCCTCCCTCCAGGACATCTACTGCACCCGTCTCACCCGCAAAGCCCTCTGCATTGCAGGTGATCCCACCCACCCGTCACATAGCTTCTTCAGTCTGCTGCCATCAGGGAGGAGACTGCGTAGTCTCCAGGCCAAGACCAACAGACTGAAGGTCAGCTTCATCCACCAGGCTGTCAGGAAGCTGAACTCCCTCCCGACCTTGCCCCCCCTCCCCTCTCTTACCCCACGCACCACTGAACTCTGACCCCACCACCACCACCCACACACACCCACACACACACACACTGTGACCAGCACCAGTCACTTTGCACAGCATTGGACTGACCTCATTCAACTACCTCTTCTGACAGTCTGAATAAAGACTGCTCTTTTTGTCACTTTAAATAGAATAGATTTAATAAGCCCTTTGCACTACACATTTATTTATATTCTGCACTGTTTGTTTATTTCACTGGTTTGCACTATATCTACCATGTGCCTTATGCCACTTTATCTATTTTTATTATTATTTTTTATCTCTTTTATTTTTTTTATACATGTCCTTATTTGTATATTTGTAATTAGTTGCATTTTGTGTGTGTGTGTGTGTGTGTGTGAGAGATTTGTACTTATCTGTATTTTTACGTTCTACTGTTAGTGTTTAGTGTTATCTGTATGCACCAGGGAGTAAGAGAGTAACGCAATTTCAATTCTCTGTATGTATGTACGGTACATGTGGCAGAATTGACAATAAAGCAGACTTTGACTTTTTGACTTTGACTTATTGTTTTTGATAGAATACCTTATGCTCACCGAGCGTTTGATCAGCAATACGGCAAAATCTATAATATTGTGAAATATTATCACAAGTTTCCTATTTTAATATATTTTAGAATGTAACTATTCTTGTGATGTCATTAGTTCATTGTCACATGAATCACTGTTTCCCAGGAGTGCATGTGTGAACATATACATATGCGTGGGGACCATTGAAAAGACAATATGGGCGAGGCAAGAACTTCATGTTCATGAATATATCCAACCTCAATGTTTTGTATTCATAACTATGATTCACACCACAATCATGAAGGAGTGGCAATACGGACTTTGCAGTTCATGTTTTCCATGTCATGTGATATTTCAGGTCTGTGAAGTGATCACTTGAATGTGACTGGTGGACGTGATTTAAGGGCCTGTAAAAAAAGCCCAGAAAATGGTAGTGTTTGTGTTTTGTCTTTTTGTTTACTCATTGATTTAATGAATGTACAGTGGAGTACAGTACATTGGTGTGTATCTCTTGCTATTTTTGTCAACCACTTATTATTGTTTTTTCATAGTTTTTAAATGATTTACAATCTTAAACTTATTTTCTAATTAACTTTATCTGCTTGGAACAGTGAAATCAAATATTCAAATTATTAAAGGAATTATGTGAATAAAATAAAGTTTGTTGTTATTTTGTTCTTGTAACACAGTTCAGGCCCGAATGGACTAAATTAAATGAAAATGTTATGCAATCATGTCTAAATACCAGTTGTGTATCATACTGCATAGTTTCGGTGTAAGGCGGGGAATTCAATCTCAAGAAAAAGTTTGCATGTATCGTCCACTCACTTATCACTCACTTGCACGCAGTTAGCGAATGGTAAACCAATCACATTGTCTGCTCGCAGTAATGTGGACTGACTAGTTTAACACATGGATTTTTGTGGTTTGTAAGGTTAGAGTGAGACTTGTGCTTTCACAATGTGATACAGTACGTCATGTGCTCCTAAAAGATTTGAACTGTGAACACTTGAAGAATGTGGGTTTGTTACGTGTTTCCTTGTTCAAAAAAGACAGCCCATTCTCAGAAAACTACACCACTGGAGTCCACACCATTGACATAATCACAGATACTTTACTGATCAGCAAGGCTGCTGCTGGTCAAATGGGTGCCCTAAGCAGGATTGTATTGTTGTGCCCCCCTCCCTCAAATATTATGGAAGTGAAAAAACAAAAACAAACAAACAACACCCTATTACAGAGGTCAAAATAGAACTTTAATAAAATATAAAAGTAAATAAATAAAATATATTATTTACAAATTACAATTGTAGCTCTAGACAGTTACATATGGCTATGATTTTATTAATACAGCTGTCTCATTGATTTTATAGTCTCAAGCATTCAGAAATCATGCAAAAGAAAAATAAGCAGTTTTGCTACGATAAAACCATGGTTAATTTTTGTAAGGGTTGTTATGTCCACAATTTTTTTGTTGAAGAAATGATAGAGGCTGTGTCATCTATATATATAGCAAAAAGGTGGCCAAAAATGAAAGATTAAGTGCATATTTGAATGAAATGTTTGGTCAATAGCCTATTAAACAAGGACTTGATCGTCCTGTATACAGTTGTGGTCAGAATTATTGGCACCCTTGGTAAATATGATCAAAGAAGGCTGTGAAAATTAATCTGCATTGTTAATCCTTTTGATCTTTTATTTAAAGATAAATAATTCTTTCATTGGAGAATAAGCCTTTAAAATGGGAGGAAATATCATAATGAAATAAATGTTTTTCTCTAATACACATTGGCCACAATTAACGGCACCCTTTTATGTGTTTACTTCAGGAGCTTGACAGAGGGGTCTTTAGATGTGCAGTTGTTGGTGTAGAGGGAGAAGAGTAGTGGGGAGAGAACACAGCCCTGAGGAGCTCCAGTGCTGATCGTGCGGGTGATGGATGTGTATTTTCCCAGCCTCACTTGCTGCTGCCTGTCTGTCAGGAAGCTGGTGATCCACTGACAGACGGAGGTGGGTACAGAGAGCTGAGTTAGTTTGGGCAGGAGGAGGTTTGGAATGATTGTGCTAAAAGCTGAGCTGAAGTCCACAAACAGGATCCTCACGTAAGTCCCTGGTCTGTCCAGATGCTGCAGGATGAAGTGCAGTCCCATGTTGGCTGCATAATCTACAGACCTGTTTGCTCTGTAGGCAAACTGCAGGGGGTCCAGTAAGGGTCCAGTGATATCCTTCAGATAAGCCCAAACCAGTTTTTTGAATGACTTCATGACCACAGATGTTAGAGCCATATATCTGTAGTCATTAAAGGGATAGTTCACTTTGAAATTAAAATTTGGTATCTATCAGCTTACCCCAAGGGCATCCAAGATGTCGGTGTCTTTTTTTCTTCAGTAGATCCAATTTTGATGTTTTTAGGTCAAACCATTCTAGTCTGTCAGTCATATAATGGCAGGTATAGGTCACTGTCTCTATAAGAGGGAAAATGAACATGCACAGAGAAATCCAACATGGTTGTGTACGAGGTAAAAAACAATATAAATACTGTTCATTTTCTCACACAAACCGCTTGTTTCGTGTCTTAGGCCATCAATGTGTAGTTACGATGGGGAACTGTTTAATTTGGATTTCTCTGTGCATGTTCTTTTTCCCTCTTATAGAGACAGTGACCTATACCTGCCATTATATGACTGACAGACTAGAACGGTTTGACCTAAAAACATCAAAATTGGATCTACTGAAGAAAAAAAGACACCTACATCTTGGATGCCCTTGGGCTAAGCTGATAGATACCAAATTTTAATTTCAAAGTGAACTATCCCTTTAATGACTATCCCTTTAAGTCATGTTATCTTGGGTTTCTTTAGGATGGGGATGATGGTGGAGCGTTTGAAGCAGGAAGGGACTTCACACAGCTCCAGTGATCTGTTGAAGATCTGTGTGAAGATGGGGGCCAGCTGGTCAGCACAGGATTTCAGACAGGCTGGTGTCACACCATCTGGGCCTGGTGCCTTTCTTCTCTTGTTCTTTCTGAAGACCTGGCGCACATCATCTTCACTGATCTGGAGTGCAGGTGTGGGGGAGATGGGGGTTGCTGGAGGTGTTAGTGGTGTTTTTTTTAAACCTGCAATAGAACTTATTCAGATCGTCTGCCAGTTGTTGATTCTCCACAGTGCTGGGGGATGGTGTCTTGTAGTTGGTGATGTCTTTCAGACCTTTCCACACCGAAGCCATGTCACTGGAAGAGAATTCAATCCTTAGCTTATCGGAATAATTCCTCTTTGCCACTCTGATCTCCTTTTTCAGTGTGTATTTGGCCTGTTTATACAAGACTCTGTTCCCATTCCTGTAAGCATCTTCTTTGGCCTGACGGAGCTGTCTGAGTTTTGCAGTGAACCATGGTTTGTCATTGTTGTAGGTTAAATGAGTCCTGGTAGGAATGCACATATCTTCACAGAAACTGATATAGGATGTTACAGTCTCTGTGAGCTCATCCAGATCGTTTGCAGCAGCTTCAAAAACACTCCAAACAGTAAGGTCGAAACAGGCTTTTAAATCTTGTTCTGTTTCATTATTTCATCCCGTCACCGTAGCGCCATTTTGAAGAATATGCACTGGACGCACATAGCGTATGCTGTTACATAGCCGCGCCACAAGGATACGCTGTTTTTGTTCAAATCAAAGCGTAGAAACCGTATCCTTGTGGCACGGCTGACACAGAAGAGCATAGGCTATGTGCGTCCAGTGGATATTCTTCAAAATGGTGCTACGGTGACGGGAGGAGACAAATTGTTGAATATAGTCGTTATTTTTATTTTCTTTGCATACAAAAAGTATTCTTGTCGATTCATAACAGTCAGATTGAACCACTGATGGCAGATGGACTATTTTGGTGATGCTTGTCATACTTTTCTGGACCTTGACAGTGGTAATTACTTGGCAGTCAACGGGACAGTCACAAACCTCCCGGTTTTCATACAAACTATCTTAAATTGTGTTCCAAATATGAACGAAGCTTTTTACGGGTTTGGAACGACATGGGGGTAAGTGATTAAGGACAAAATTTTCATTTTGGGGTGGAGTAACCCTTTTAATACAGGTTTAGCTGATTTCAGTTTTTGCCTTTAGGTCGGTATAAGATGAACCAAACAGTGATCAGAGAGTCCTAAAGCTGCCCGTGGGACAGAGTGATATGCATCCTTTATTGTTGTGTAACAGTGATACAATATATTACTGTCTCTGGTGGGACATGTAACATGCTGTCTGTATTTTGCCAGTTCATGGGAGAGATTTGCTTTATTAAAGTCCCGCAGAATGATTAAAACAGAGTCTGGGTGTTGCTCTGTGTCTTTGATCTGATCAGCGAGTTTCTGTAAAGCTGAGCTCACGTGCGCTTGCGGTGGAATGTAAACACTCACAAGAATGAACGAGCAAAACTCCCGCGGTGAGTAGAAAGGCTTAGAGTTAATGAAAACGCTTCTAGATCGTGACAGCACATCTTCTTTAACACAGTTACATGTGTACACCACCTTCCATTGATGTAAAAGCACATCCTGCCGTCATTCAGCCAGGTTTCCGTGAAACACAGAGCAGCAGAGTTTGAAAAGACCTTGTTTAACCGGGAAAGCAGAAGGAGTTCATCCGTTTTGTTGGGTAGAGAGCGGAGATTCGCCAGATGGATACTGGGTAGCGGCATTCGAAATCCGCTCTGTCTGAGCTTCATGAGCGCACCAGCTCGCTTCCCCTGTCTGCGCGTCCTGAAGCGTCTGAACAGCGCCGCTGCTCCGCCGACTACTATGTTCAGCAAAACATCAGAATAATCGAAAATTGGTAGGAGATTTTGTGGTGTGTTCTGCTGAATGTTCAGTAGTTCATCCTTGGTGAAACTGATCGTGTTTCACGGGCATAGTTGTCCACCAATTATGATCATTTGCATTCAGCCGCAAACATGAGGTGCGAGCGGTCGCGTCATGTTTTTTTTTTTTTTTTGAGCAACTGGGATGGTGCCCCCCCAGGAGTTGGTGCCCTACGCAAACTGCGTACTCTGCGTATAGGGAGCGGTGGTACTGCTGATCAGAGACGCAGATATTGTGTTCAACAGAGCATCAGAAAATTAGAATTGGTGAAAATTTAAACATTATTTTCTGTGTAGATTTTTTTTATTTATTTATAATATTTTACAATATATTGTATATCATTTATACATTTTCTTTTTCTTTCACTTTATCATCCACAATTTTGTATATGAATTCCAAACATACTGTTTAGCAATTTAGGGTTAGGGTCCTGGGTGTTGTGTTTATTTTATTGTCTGTTTCCTTTTTGTGCTCTTTTGGCTCTCTGCATCTGCCTCACCTGGCCATGCTCCCTGAGTCTAATAATGCCCCTTTCAGTGCATTCCTTAACCATGTCAAAGATATCCTAGTTCATATGTCCATGTTATGACATAATTCATGAATTTTGGCCTTTGGGTGGCTCAGCCCATTATGTAAATAATCTTTTTCTGTAGCAATCTTCATAATGGCAAAATGGATTAATGTGTGCCTTTGTTGTTGATGACAGCAAGGAAAAAAAATCACTACTATTTTAAGAAAAAAGAAGGCACAACCAGGCACAATCAGTTCAAACAGAAATATGAATAAACTACCTTTATGTTGATGCCTTTTTTATTGCATCACAATTGTCAGAGCTTTCTTAAAGTTCTGGGTTTCCAACTTGTAATTATAAGTTTGAAAAGGTGCAAACAGTTTTTAAAAGTTGGAAACGTGCAATTACGGTAAATCGTTGCGTTTTGGTGACTGTGACTTCAGAAGGAAAAAAAAAAGAAGGAAGAAAAAGACATTTCTCAAAATATCTTCTTTCATGTTCTACAGAAGAAAGAAATGTATACAGGTTTGGAACGACATAGTAGGGTGAGTAAATAATGGCAACATTGTCTTTTTTGTCTGACCTACAATATCATTTTAACCTCCATGTATAAGAACAGTTCATTACATCTCAAAAACTCAACTTTTAAATCTGCAGGGAAAATGTATTGGTTCTATTCAGGGCCCTTAGTAGCATCCCAACCTTCACCCCCAATTATGTTGCCCCTGTATATCAGTAATAGGGTCTTATGTTTTTATGCAATATTAAAACAGTATGAAAGCACTGGTAAGTAGAGGAAGGATAAATAAAAGTAGGTGAAAATAGAGCAGCCACCATCAGACTTTTTATTGTACAGATGTTATGTAAATATAATTGTGCATTTCTCATAATCTGGGAGTATTAAATCACCGAACTTGCAGGCATTGTGTGTTTTTGACTGTTATTTTTAGTAATTTCTCTCCTTGATGGGAGTAATTTCTCTCCTAGGTAGCCAGATATTGTTCACATTCACTGTGTGTTCATTTTGATAACTAATACATGACAATTCCACAATTAAAAATTTGAAAACATTTTAATGAGAGCAAAGTTCAGCAATAGCATTTCCTTAATTTGTTTCAGGAGGTCACATAACATTATTTTACCTGTTAATCCCCGTATTATGTTATAATGAGGCAAAATAATTTTGATCACATCAACTACAGTACTTTTCTCATGGGAAGGGTTTAGTAGGCAACTTGTGCACATTTAAAGAAACACTGATGGATTCTCATATGTTTACTATGTCATCTATCATCATTCATGTTCATTGATTTGAACTATTCCCATAGGAAAAAAATATTGCTCAGTGGTTGCTCTTCCTAAACTCAGGAGATTTAGATGAGATTCTCATATATCTCTCATTTTAGTATCAACAGCATAAAATTCCTTTGGAGAAATAATAGTAGACACAAATGAGAAAATATTTGAGAAAAAAAGATTAAAAACGGAGAATGTGGTGGAAGAAACATGGAATATCTCTTTATTGTCTTGCTGCAATCTCTATCAAGACTCCAATATTGAAATATTTAATTGCTCAGTGGTTGCTCTTTTTAAGCTCATGAGACTTAGTTGCGATTCTCATATATATCTAATTTTAATCTCAACAGGGTCTGAGATGTTATTCCTTAGGAGAAATTAAAGTAGACACAAATGAGACAAGCGAAAGTTCTGAAAGAAAGGAATCCAAAATGACAATGGGAGAGAAACCCATTGTCAAACCCATTTAAATGTTTAAATTTATCTTCAATGTCCAGCATTGTATATACACCACATTTTCCAAACACACTAGAAAGGATTTACAAGTGCAAGATGTTTAGTATTAGGGCAATACCTTTTTTTTAACAAATGTAACACTAGTGTACCAGTGTTTTTTTTTTTGTTTTTTTTCTTGTCCACCCCATTTTTGCATGTATGTAAATATAGGTTATGGTTTCCTCTGTTAAATCATTGTGCAATAAACACTGTATACATAAAACAACTTCAAATATGACAATGCGTGTATTGCCATTTATGTGCCTTTCAGCAAAGAAAGCTCCAGGGTTATATTTTCTGTAAATCAGTTTTAAATAAGGCATCGGGTACAAGAAATTATGTGCCTAAGTACAAAAACATTGTCCTATAAAAAGTAACATTATCCTTATTTCTGCATAAGTTCTCTCTCAATACAGGCTTTAACTCTGAATTTATGACCCCCCCCCCCTTTATTTATTGCATTTCAAGTACTTGACTTGGTGCACACTTTGTTGAGATCTCTAATCTAAACTTTTGAGGAGACAAATGTGAGCGATCCAGAGTCTCTAGCTAAAGAGAGAAATCTGAGCACAGTCTGTAATGTTGTTGAGATCTTGTTTGAATCATTGGAGGAGACAAATATGAGACCACCAGAGTCTTTAGCTAAGGAGAAAAATCTGAGCACAGTGTGTGATGTTGTTGAGATCTCTTCTAAAACTTTACAGGAGACCATTGTGAGAGTGTTAGAGTTTTTGTCTCAGGAGACAAGTTTGAGAAGCAGGAGACTCAAGCAAAAATCTCCATTCGATCTTAAAGTAACCTCGTTTCTGTCTAGGAGAAATATTTGAGATGTTAATCTCACTTTTGATTTTTCTTTCCTATGGGTTGACGTAAACTCATGTTTATGTTAGCACACACAAATAACATATATATATATATATATTTTTTTTTTGTTATCAACATTTTTTATTTTTCATACATAACATAACATAACATTCAAAATATAACAAAACAAAACAACAGACACATACTCAATATCTCAAAGTCCAGTCAAAAGAGAGGGAGAGAGGGAAGGACAAGAAACACACAAAAGTCACTCCTTTATACAATCACGTATATCAAAAAGAAAACACTGCCAAGCGTCAATGGTCAAAGGCTTGGCCGCATTGATTCGTGCTGTTGTACATTCATAAGTCACTATTTGCAGGAGGCTATGGATCCAATATGTTTTTCCACACATGTGCGGTGTAAACCAGTTCTGTATTATTGTCTTCTTCGCAGCTGTAAAACCAGCAAACAACATTCTCTTTTGCATTGAACTTATACAGAGACCAGAATCATCATTAAGAAGACACAAACTTGGGTTAGCAGACCAATCAATTTGTAGTAAGGATGATAAAACCAGGTTTACATGTGTCCACAGACTAATGACGATAGGACATTCCCAAAACATATGAAGAAAAGCACCTGATGATGCAGTGTTACATACAGTATATGGCAGTTAGAATTTGGTTGTAGTTTCATTTTGAATTTTTTGTAAGGAGTTATGTATGCTCTATGAATGACTTTGAAGTGAATAAGATGATGAGCCAGATTTTTAGATGTTAAACTGAGATTAGACCACACTCTCTCCCAGTCGACAGATAAATTAAGGTCAGATAATTCCCTATTCCAAATAGTTTTAATAGAAAGAGGTTTTGTAATGCAATCAATAATTTTATTATATATTAAGGAAACAGATGGCCGACCAGCAGATGGTGCAATCCAGTCCCACATAGGATGAGAGGAAATGGGAGAGGACCAAGGAATGCCATACGCTTTGAGAGCAGAACGCAATTGAAGAAAGACAAAATATGCAGACGCTGGTAGACTAAATTTGGTTCTTAATGTCTGAAATGAACAGAGGCCCTTGTTATCATATATATCACCGCACGTGTTTACACCTAAAGAAGACCAAGAGGGTTGGACAAATGGACGATTTCCGCATACAAAATTAAAATTGTGCCATAAAGGTGTACTGTTACAAAATTTGATGGGTCCTCCTATCCGACGTTCAACCGTTTTCCAGATTTTAATAGAGTTAGCCACAACCGGACCAAATTTATAATTGTCCCCTTTTTTTCCTGTGCCAGTAAATAAAATATCTTGAAGTCTATTTGGTTTAACCTTGTCAGCTTCAATCACCCTCCATGAAACTGTAGATTGAGGATCAACCCAATTATGAAGAGCCTTAAGCTGGAACGACCAATAATATAATTAAAAATTTGGTACAGCCAGTCCTCCTGCGCTATTATGATGTTGTAATGTGGTAAGTTTAATTCTGGGGCATTTATCATTCCAGATAAACTTAGAAATTATGGAGTTGATCTCCTTAAAGTAACCTGGAGGGGGTGAAAGTGGTAGCATAGAGAAAAATGTTTTTTATCGAGGTAACAAATTCATCTTAACAGTGGAGATTCTTCCTTGGAGAGAGACTTTAAGATTCTTCCATCTTTGAATGTCATTTTTGACCTTAACTAAAATATTATTAAAATTGTCTCTGGCAATCTAATGAATGTTTTTATATATGGTAATGCCCAAATAGATTAAAGATTCCTTAATAGGAATAAATGAGGGAATAGAAGAATTAACTTTAACATGGTTAATAGGCATTAAAGCAGATTTGCTCCAATTTATTTTACATCCTGATAAGCTACTAAAATGATCAAATTCCTTAATTATACTAGAGACTGAAACATCAAAGTGGTCTAAATATAGAATAATATCATCAGCGTATAATGAAATACTATGATTATGATCATGAATCCTAATCGATACTTCAGATTTCCTGATGGCTTGTGCTAAGGGTTCAAGAGATAGACAAAACAATAAGGGGGAAAGCGGACATCCCTGCCTTGTTCCCCGCTGTAAAGGGAATGAGGGGGAAATAATATTACGAGTTATGACTGATGCTGCAGGTGAGTGGTATAATGTCTTAATCATAGAAATGAAGTGTTCTCCGAAGCCGAAACATTGCAGAACTGCCCACATATAATTCCACTCTAGCCTGTCAAAGGCTCTTTCTGCATCAAGTGAAAAAAAACACACAAGGGCCTGGATGAGAATCTGCAAAGTCAAGAATATGAAGGAGTCGACGCATATTGTCAGACGCATTGCGCCCCTTCATGAAACCAGTTTGGTCCTCCTTGATCAAACTATGAATTACCTTCTCCATACGAGAAGCAAAAACTTTAGCATAGATTTTTAGATCACATGGGATAAGCGAAATCGGTCTGTAGCTGGAACAATCTAATGGATCTTTCCCTTTTTTAAGAAGTAATGATATTAATGATGTTTTTTGATCTCTATGAAATACCCCATGTTCAATTGCAAAATTAAATGAATTAAGCATAAGTGTCCCTACCAAATCCCAAATTTCTAAATATAATTCAGGGGGGAGACCATCTAGACCCAGCGATTTGTCCTTTTGAAGGCTTTTTAGAGAGAGACGTGGAGTTCCTCCAAACTTAATGGAGCCTCCAAAGATTCTTTATCCATCTGTGAGATCCGAGGCAATTCCAATTTATCTAAATACTGCTTATGAATGAATGAATGAGGCATTTATATAGCGCTTTATTGTGTATTGTTGTACACCCAAAGCGCTTTACAATCATATGAGGGGGGTCTCTCTTCAACCACCACCAGTGTGCAGCATCCACTTGGATGATGCGACGGCAGCCACAGCACAACGGCGCCAGTGCGCTCACCACACACCAGCTACAGGTGGCGAGGAGAGAGAGATAGAGCCAATCAAGTGGATGGGGATTAATAGGAGGCCATGATTGACAAGGGCCAGTGGAGGGAATTTGGCCAGGACACCGGGGTTACACCCCTACTCTTTTACGATGAGTGTCATGGGATTTTTAATGACCACAGAGAGTCAGGACCTCGGTTTAACGTCTCATCCGAAAGACGGTGCTCTTTTGACAGTATAGTGTCCCCGTCACTATACTGGGGCATTAGGACCCACACAGACCACAGGGTGAGCACCCCCTGCTGGCCTCACTAACACCTCTACCAACAGCAACCTAGTTTTCCCAGGAGGTCTCCCATCCAGGTACTGACCAGGCTCAACCCTGCTTTGCTTCAGCGGGCAACCGGTCTTGGGCTGCAGGGTGATATGGCTTACAAATTGGTTCATCAAAATCTGTTTCGGCTTTATACAGATTTGTGTAAAAACCTTTAAATATGTCATTAATTGCCACAAGGTTCGTGGTAACCTGATCATCCGATGATTTTATTGAGCTAATATATGCCTTAGACTCGCATTGTTTCAACCTAAGGGCCAATAAATGACTAGGTCTCTCTGATTCGAAATAATTTTTTTGCCTAGTCCTATGTAAAATAAATTCCGCCTTTGAGTGTGAAAGTAAATCATATTCTTCTTTTAAAGAGGACAGCTGTGTAGCCTGTTGCTCAGTAAAACGTTGTTTTTGTAGGTTTTGTAATGATTGGATTTTATTTTCTAATTGTGTAAACTGGTGAGTTTTCACTTTGGCAAGAGTAGAAGAGAAAGATATACAGAAACCTCGTATAGCACACTTAGTCGTTTCCCACAGTATTTGAGGATCCACATCAGAGGGCATATTAATTTCAAGAAATTCCTTAATATATTCTTTTAGAGAAGTAATGAAAGTTTGATTACTTCCATGAGCGCCATTTAGGGGACTTGGCTTTAACATCGGAAAGAGGAACACTGCACACAGGGGTGGATTTAGTGAATTGGGGGCCCCAGGCAAATATAGGAATGGGGCCATATACATTTGCACAAATTTACCTAGATCAACCTTGAGGTTTCTTTTTTGTTGTGATGCTTCCTGCTGCACAATGGTGCCCCATTGTAGCCAATGTTTCTACATTTTGCATGTTATAATGGGATTCTTTCATTTACATTTACATTTATTCATTTAGCAGACACTTTTATTCTTTAATGTTGTAGACTATGAAATAGCTACATAATTGTTTTACCGTTGAGATACAAGTTTTAACAAAAAACAAAAAAAGTCTAAAATGATAAACCTCACAATTGAACCTTTAAACCATTTTTTTTAAGAAAAGGGATGAGTCAGAAGTATAAATTATTATATTATTTAAAATGGGTTTATGTGGGTAGATTTTCGCATTGGTCTGAACAAAAACTGCAGACTGGATTATTGAAAATGCACATTCATTATATAGTCTGTACTTTATCAAGTAAAATTATTTTTTTATCTGTTCTAAATGTACCTTAAATTAATACTTTTCAAGTTTTTAATACTCTAATCAACATGGGCATGGACAAATATGGATGCTTTATGCAATATATGTGTATTATTAGTGAAACCATAGTTAACATAGAGCATGAAGAGTAGACATGTTTCATAGGTCATAGATGTTTTTCAAAGAACTTGTTCATGTCTATTAGACACATGAAAAAAAAGAACATAGAAATACCAGGTTCCCATTACTTCTCTTTCTTTGCACTGAGCAATTTACTTAAACAAACCTGTTTACATTTTCACACAACAGGGCAGCTCTTCTTCTGAACATGCAAAATGTACATTTATTATTTATTATTACATTTGTTTGCCGCTCTGTGCCATATACTGTATTTTGATGCAGCTAAATTCTCAATAAAACTGTTTTCATTGTTTTCATATTTTTTTCTGTTTCTGTTGTCAGACAACAGGATGAATATGAAATAGTGACTGACACGTGACCCATTAAGACATAACCAGCTCCCTTCCAAGATGTTAATCTGCACAAAAATCCTGATTTATAATCCAGTCGTCATCTGATAAAGTCAAATAGGCTACACATAAGATAAAGACAATAGCTGTGCTGTGATTTTGGCTATACTTGCATGTAAAATTAGAGAAGCAACATATCTGTGTTTTAACTGAAATCGCAGCTCCTTTCAGCCGCTCGCTGTACAGAGCAGACACAGAGAGAGAGAGAGAGAGAGAGAGGTGTGCGCGCTGGGAAAGAGAGACCTCGCGCTTGCGCGGCAGTCAGTGTCAGATGCATAATATTTTCATTTGCTACAAGCAGGATACAAAAGAAGCATGTTCAACTCTGACACGCAGACGGTTGTCGTGGTAATAAACACGTAAACCGCAACCATTCGCATGTCCGCACTTAATGCGCATCTTGTATATGAAAAGCATTTTAGGGGGCCCTTGGCTTTTGGGGGCCCAAGGCAGTCAATGTAGTGTGACATTGTCCTGTGCGCATTTCACCAGATAAGCCTGCCGAGCACCTTTCAGGATCTCCGATCTGTCATGCCATCTTAATACACGGAAGATGAGAATACGCGGCCGATCGGAGCCTCTCCCTCCGTCATACACGCCATGTGCCCGGTCAATCTCAATGTCACGGCCTTTCAGCGAAGGAATCCACTTGGAAAGATTAACTCTGAGGAAACCAGCCACGTTGGAGCCCTCCGCCCCCTCTGGCATCCCCACCAGCCGTACGTTATTCCTCCTGCTCCTATCTTCAATATCATCATCTTCTCGGTGAGTCGCTCCAGCTGATTTCTTAAGTCCGTGACTGTCCTCCTTTCTTCACGTGCATCTGCTTGAACGGAATCAACCCGGTCACGTGTCTGCTTCGCAACGGTAGCTATCGCCGCAAGCACCGCTCTCAGCTCTTTAACAAAATTATTAGTCGCTTGTATGTCCTCACGCAGTTTGAGCAATGCTGGAATCAGCACAGAGTCCACCACATCTCTTACTGCCGAAGTCACAACCGAATTCAAAGTGCTTTGCTGCTCTTTAAGTGCTATCTTAATGCTGTTAGCAATAACATCATCGAGGTACTCTCTGGAGATGGTGGAATCTTTGAATTTTTTCTTCATAGAAGATTGCTCAATCTCTCTTTTCCGATCGCCCTTGTTTGCCAAAGCACTCATGATGGGTCCAATGCAGAGTGGTTTAAAATTTACTGACAGGATCATACAATATGTGGCAAAGTGAGCAGATCGAAAGACTAAGCGTGCATCGTTGTCGAAGGGTCACGTGATCTCCCCATAAATAACATATTTGATGTGTGTGTTTTAATCTAGAAGTAGTTTACTCTACAAAATGTCTTTCAATGAGTCACCTGAAAACATTTTAGAGACATTATCAATCAGAATGTGTGAATATCCTCTTTTCAAGATGTTTATCAGAGGTTTATATACAAGTCATTTGTATGAAATACTTATCCGATGATGCGATATCTTGGAGATGTTTGTAACAAGGGCAAATATGGGTAAATGTGTGAAATCTGAGGAATGTGGATGGGCAGGTGAATGAGGAGGATAGTAGAGAAAAAACAAATAGATGCAAGATAAAGGCAACAGAAAGGGTTAGTGGTATATCGACTCATACAGGGCAATGTGAAAAGTTTTCTAAATGTGGAGAATGGGAAACGTAAGAAAATGTTTCTTGAAACTCATTCTGAGTTATAGAGCTATTGAACTCCTTGAAATGGTATATGTACAAACTTACTGCTTTAACCCCATTGTGTTTCCAAGCTCTAACAATACCAGTGTCATATATTGCTTTACAAAAAATATTTTAAGCAAATACATTGCAGGTGACTTTCTAATTAATATGATTTTTCTTTATGACTTTTGTTATAAAGACATTGAACAGAAACCACAACTATGCCTGTGCATTGTAGTTGGATTAGATCATATCCTGGGTTTCTGTTCAAAAGGGAGGTGCACACAAGCAAGTCAAACAGCCTTGAAGAAACTAGGTTAAAATGATATGGTAATATGCCTCTCAATGGCACCCTGCTTTTTAATACAGTAGCACTGCCTACTCCTAAGCATTCCAGCCAGTTCTGTCCCAGAGCTCATACTAAATGCCACATGTGTTACAGAGCCAATGTTTGCCATCACAGTCAAGACAAACCAACAGTCAATCACAGTCTCAAGGCCGTCTGAGCATTTTTCTGTGCAGGGCAGCCCTAAAGTCTGATCCTTTATCTGGAACGATTTGTCCTGCTGGGACCACCACGCTCTAAAATCTATAGAAAAAATATATATATTTGTCATTTCTGAGATACTGCATATAGCAACCAACAACCCTATTGCCATCTAAATCTTAAAATCAGTGATCTTGCAAATTAATGTTTGATTTGAGAAATTATACAATGGATGTCATGTTTTTCATGACAGGTTCAAATATCATTCCAAAAAGGAGATTTGCCATTTCTGTGATGGCATATGGCACCAAAAATTTTCAGAGTCATAAAAATCACTCATCTGCAAATTAATGTTTGATTTTAGTAATAATAAAATGGATATTATGGTTTTCCCAGGTTTAAAGATTATTCCAAAATGGAGATTTGTCAATTCTGATATGCTACATATGACACCAACAATCCTATCATCATCAAAATCTTAAAAATGAGTGATCTAATTGGCAAGACCACTGAATTTTAAGATTTTGATGGATTTTACAAATAATAGTTAAAAAAAATTTGACAAGGCAGGTTATTGCCTATAAAGGAATAATTCATTATTTTAGCAGCACAACCTGAATGCATCAAAAATAGCACATAATCAAACACCACATATAGGTAATTTAAAAAGCATGGGGAATAAAAGAAAGTTCATGCCTTATTACTGCATGGGAGGCCCACTGTCTTTGCAGCATTAAGAATCTGGAACGTGACTTCGTAATCATATATTTGATGTGTGCATCCCATGACAAATCAGGTGATTGAACTCCAAGCAGTTTAAAAAGTGGAAAGTCTACTGATTACATGTCCTGAAATGACTGGAGAAGGGGGTGAGGGGATGTTATCATCTTTCCTGGCACTAACTATTACCATGTCCATGATCTTAACTCCATTCATTGCTATATGGCGAAAATTCCTCTCCCTATTCTGCCACTGAATCCAAGGCCTTTTGAGTTAGGAAGCTCAGTGATTGTTAGATCATCAGCATATTTTTTCAGGAATTACAGAAGGCGGCAGATGTAAATCCAAGCTGTTTATACAGATGACAAAAGCAGAAGGAATAAAAGTCCCCCTGGGGAGAACCAGATGGAATTGGATAGCAGTTAAAAACACAGGGACCTCACTTATATACATTAGATACCATGGTTTTCCCAGGTTTAAATATAAGTCCAAAATAGAGATTTGTCATTACTGAGATGCTACATACAATATGGCACCAACAAACTTATTACCGTGAAACTCTTAAAAATCACTCATCTTGCCCATTAAGCATTTAGTTTTTGAAATAATAAAATGTACATGTTAAAATATCATTTCAAAACAGAGATTTATTGTTTCTGAGATGCTACATACAGTATGGCACCAACAATCTTATCACTATCAAAGTCTTAAAAATCACTTTCCCATTCATTTTAGATTTTAACAGCTGACTCAACAGTGATACAGTAAACGCAATGGTTTTCCCAAGTTCAAATATAATTTCAAAAAGATGTGACAACATTTTGGAAAGAGAAAAGAGAGTGTTTAAGAAACTGTGTAAAAGTTGTGCTTTGTGATTGCTCAAGGGTATTTAAGTACTGACTGCTATTAATAAAAAAAGCTTGTGACCATTCTGTGACGTTGAAGTTTTGGCATGGGGAAAACATTCTTCCCTGTTTACTGGTAGTCAAAATGGAAAAGAAAACTTAAATTTATGATTTTACAACACTAACAACAGCTAAGAAACCATATGATGAATAAATAGATGTGCAGGATTCCACAAGGAAACAATGGAAAGATCATAATACATTAAATGATAAGCTCAAGTGTTTATTTTATTTATTTATTTTGCAGAGGAGGACGATTGTTCTAAGCTGTACTTTGGTTTGGAACAAGCATTATGAGTTATGGGGAACTACATTTTCTGGAAAATCCAGTTTCATAGTTTCTTCATGTTTTTTTTGTGTATGAACTGGAAATACAACATGATTAGTAGCATAGCACACCTTTCTTGGCACACCTTTTCTTTCTAAAGACCATTTAGACTCTTCCTAGCATGTTCTCAATACACAGTTGAACTTAAGTACATATTTCCACATTAATAATGTACAGTTTTACTACTGATGGCACAAAGTGTTAAAGATGTAAAAACACTTTTTATTTCAGCCATAATTTTTAGTTTGCCATTATTGGTTAAAAACTGCCAATGCAACATCTACTGTTATCAAGTAACGTTACGTGCGTACCAGGAAACAGGTTTATTTTGAAACTGTTGTTCCTCAAGTTTGTCAACAAACTCTCATTGGTTGGTTCTTCAAATGAAAAAAAACCGTCACACTTTAAATGGAGCTCACCTGTCTGCTGGCTCTTTTAGAAGTGACCATTTAACTGATAACAGGAACTTGCTAAACGGATTAACCTGGATTGCCTTTTTTTGTGTCCAATAATCAAAAAGTAAGTAGAAGAAAATGTCTTCAGTTGCTGTGTATCCAATCAGTTTGTATAAATATAAACTGTTATAAAAATGAATTTATGAGTTTAACAAGACAAAAATTATGTGAGTTATTTTTTGTAAATATTTATGCAGCCTTGAAGGGTGTGTGTAGAATATATTATGTTTAATTAAATCTGCAAATACTTGGCAATTCTAACTGTATTTGTTTGTTGCTTATCTTTTAAAATTTTGACATCAAACGCACCACCCATGTGATTTTTTTCTCTCTCTATTTTATTCTGTTATATGATGAAATGTGTTTGATTTGAGAACTTTGGTTCATTTTCAGGCATACTGCTAAAAGAACACAGCAATGGAGTGGAGGATTATAGTACCTGTTCTGTGTCTAATTGGTAAGAACCTAGTTGTGCTGCTTGTTTTAAACAAGTAGTGAGAGTTGTTGTTCATCATTGCACTTACAAAAGGACTTGATAGTCAGTATAATGTAAAATAATAAAATCATAATAACAATAAGAAAGGTTAGTAAAAAAGAAAGTGACAAACATTCTAATCATACTTTTCCAATAAGTGATTTTCACAACAATCCAGCTGTATAAAGACCTATTTTTAGCCTACAGTGATAGCTGTAATATCATAATTACAATTATTTTTTTTTACTCAAAATGGAATGCAGTGCAGCCAAATAGGTTTGGTTGGTGAAGCATAGAATCTAGCAGTTCAGAGTTCAGCAATAATTCTTTTATTTTATTTTATTTTGCTACCATGTCTCATTTTCCCTAATTTCACTTAAACAGGACTCCTACATGTGCCAGGAAATGCTGCTAACAGCACCAACACTACCAACAACAACAGCACCACTGATTTTCAGTTTAATATAGTCTTCCACATTAATGAAACTTTCCTTGAAACCTACTCCAACATGAGCAATAATGCCACAATAGAACTGAAAACCAAAATCACCTCTGAGGTAAAAAAAAATTAACCAGTGAGGAATGGTTAAATTTACACTTTTTTTTTCAGCAGTGGGTTCAGCCAAAGGCTTGATATTGCAAACTGACATTTCTTATCATATAATTTTCATTTAGTATAGTATTTATAAATACACTGGTTAAGTTTTACCATTTACTGCACTTTGTTATTCTTTTTCCACATTGCAAAATAAAATGGATATATAAGTTTACAATTGTTTGCAGTATAAGAGGACGATACAGGGTTTGATCAAGTAGTATAATACAAATAAATTAAAACTTTAATTAAATGTATCAATAGAGCTGTATGGTTAAATGTCTTAATCTGTTTGTTAATCTTTTGTAGGTTGCGGCAGTTTTCAGACACCTTACAAACTTTCAACGCTTTGATATTCTGCAATTCCGGTAAAAGAGAATTAAAAGAAATAAAAATAATAACATGCTTTTTTTTTGTCACATCATGATAAATTAATTTCTACATGCATTGATTGTTTGGTTTAGTGCTTGAATGGTTGGTTGTATAGTTACTTTTTAAGTCAACTGACCATTTGTTCAACCAGTTCATCCGTTTATTATTTGTGTGCCCTCTCAGGAATGGCTCCATTGTGGTTGATGGAAATCTTCACTTTAACAACAGTGCTTCCAAGCCTATTGTGGCAAACCTGACACAAATCTTGCATAATGGAAATTTTTCCTTCACAATCCTTACAAATTTCACCAGAATTACGGAGGTCAC
The DNA here is from genome assembly GCA_023376895.1 of Aspiorhynchus laticeps. NCBI lineage: Eukaryota > Metazoa > Chordata > Actinopteri > Cypriniformes > Cyprinidae > Aspiorhynchus > Aspiorhynchus laticeps. The sequence goes on along the minus strand of CM041797.1, from coordinate 44,870,111 downwards.
AGCAACTGCAGGTCAGTGTGTGTTTACAGATTTATCTTAATGTAATAATATTTTACACAGGCCTCAAGGTCACATTAGTTAATCCGGTTTTAATGTTGCCCAAATTAAAGCACCTTCTGCAGCACCTGAAACAACTATGACTCCAGCTACAACAGTCTCTCGACCTGCTAAAATTGCAGCATTTAATGTAGTGTTCAGAATTCTTCAAACATTCCAGGACTTCCATTCCAATCTCTCTCATCCTGAGACCAAACAGCTGTCAGATAACATCACCAATGCGGTAATATTTTTCTCCAGTGAGGCATGGTTATTGATTACAATAGCAGTAGATACTTGTAATTTTGTGTATAGGCAATATAATATTGGCAAAAATAAATACAACTGGTCATTTTTGTTTTTACTTGCAGTATAATTTGCTAAATACTTAGTTTTTAGTGCACCTGAACTAAATGTCTGTTTTAAAACTACATTTGTTTTAAAACTACTTTACAAACAGAAATGACAGTCTTGTATGTAAATAACATATGATTTTATGATTATTTATCTATCTTTTATAGTTTGTCCCATTTTTCAAGAGACGTTTTGCAAACTTCTTCAGAATGGCGATTCAAAAATTCAGGTATAACAGCACTTTCACTTATGGTAATTTGCAAACACCTGGTTTAAATTTAATCAAAATAGATGGATGCATGTTTTTTGTTGTTTTTTGATTAGTGGATTGCTTTCTTGACTATAATTGTTTGGTTAATCAGTTTGTTAATAAAGTGACCATTTGATTGTTCCATTTGGTCATTAAGTTGTTTGTTGGTTAATTATGACTGACTGTGTTTCAACATGGTTGTTCCCCACAGTAAGGGCTCCATTGTGGCAGATTCTATCGTTGAGTTTGACAACACCAACAACACTAGTCCTAACATGACAGCAGTGAAAAATACCTTTGAAGAAGCAATTAGAACTGGAAATTTCAGCATTACAGTTGATCCCGCATCCATCAATGTTACTGATACCACCAATGGTCAGTATCTATTTAGATGTATTTTTTCCCTTGTTAGATACTTGTCTGTTACATTTTCAACCCTAAAGGAATGACATAGACATAAATATTTGTGTTTGATTGACCACACACACACACCAAAAAAACAAAAAACAAACAAACAAAAAAATTGTAGGAGTTGCAAAATGTTTTCTTTGTGGTTGAGATTAATTGCAAACGTGATATGGCTATTGAGTATTATTGAATTGTTTATTGTTTTTTCTTAATTCTCCCCTATAAATCAACAACTTTCACAGTTTCAACTACGACTCAAGCTGCAAGTAAGTAAAAGTTTTGTTTTTTTGTAAGGTTGATGGGTTCTGCAGCTCTAATAATATTACATAATGAATAATACATTTCCAACATCCGCAGAACACAAGAACCCTTAAAGACACTTAAGTAGCATGAGAATGAAAGGAGTATTAGTAGTTTGAGTGATAAGCAAAATAAACTTTAATGAATGAATGATAAAGGTTTGGTAAAGTCCATAGATGTGTTATGATTATGCTTTGTGGTCTATAAAGGTTTTTTAAAGCTGTTTCCAAAGACATTGTTTACTGGTCGTAATAGATGGTTCAATAATTAATGTACATTTCATTTCTTTTTATTACTACAGATAACAGCTCTCCGGTCCTGGCTAGTATGCTAATGGCTTTGTGGATGACCCTAGCGTCACTCCTGGTTTCAGCTGTGATGCACTAAACACACAAAATCATGTTAACAGAAAATGAACGTGACATCTCTGATCTTTTCACATTCACAATCAGCAAGTAACAAAGCAAACCAAGCCAAGTTATGATCTTGCTGTAACATTTATTAGTCTTTCTTGCCAAATATAGAGCCTGGTGATAAGTATGGTAGCCTATGCGTGAGTTATGGAATTTTGGTTTCTGCTGTACAAAAAACACATTGTTTATGTGTACACTGAGCTGGAGAAATAATGAAGATTGATTTATTTAAACCAATTCTGAACATTACTCTATGCCACAGGAATGGCACAAGTGAAAGTTACCTATAGATCTATTATGTTGAAATTCAAAAAATGAGATTGTTTTTCTCTTTTGAAAACAGATTGAACAATAAAATATATATCTTTACCAATGTATTAGTTAGATTCTGAAGATGTAAAATCTATGTATTTAATCTTTAAGTAAATGAAAGATGTTCTCATAAATGCTCTGTATTATGTTTTATGAAGTACTTATGTTTAATAAAATGAACGGGGAATCCTGTTCCGTTTGTAAATTCAGTGATGCAAAATATTTACAAATAAAGACTGTATCTAGATTAATCCTCTTTTTAATTTGTGAAAACATGAAGAATGAAGAGATTCAGCCTGTTCCTATATCTTCAAAATTACCTTTAGAAAACATTGCATATCACACAAAATTGCAGGGACATGTGGGCAAGCTGTCAAGTGCAATATAATACAAAGCATGAATAATGTAGGGGATGGCTCAATTACTTTGATTCAATCCCAAACGTTGATATACAATTTCACCTTTATCTGCTCCAAATTACATTCGTTTTTAATCTCTAAACTGTGTAATGTTAAGGAGTTTGTTATTACCTACCCTACACTGTAAAAAGAAAAAGGAAGAAGATTTTAAGTTGTAAAGAAACAGCCTGGTCTCATTGTTTATGCACAGGTATTAATTCGTAACATTTACAAGCACAAAACGTACATTTTTTGTACGTTTTTATTGATGCTGAAACATACAATTTAGATGTATTTCAACGTTTAAAACGTACAAATCACTTTGTACTTTTAGCTAACAAATGTAAAATATTTACGTAGGCTATCTTTTATATCATAGACATTCATATCAATGCATTTTTATCATTTTATCAATAAGCGATTTCAATATTTAAACCCCTTAATCTACCCCAAACCTAAACCTACCCATTTTTATAGCTGATATAAAATTATATAAAATGTAATTAACTGAAATATGCAGGGAAATAACCCTAATATATTCGCTAATCCCACTCCTACCTCTAAACCTAATCATAACTATTTATGTACAGTATAAGAAAAACCATGACAGACAGATAAGTGCGGTCAAAATCATTTATTTAATTGCAAAAATGTCAAAAGTATACCAAATGTAATCCAAATGACAATGCGTTGCAGCCGCAGTCCTCTCTGGTGGAAAATGTAGGTTTGTGTGAGGTGCAGAGCAGAAGTTAAATTGATAATCGCTGAAAATATCACAGATTATTATCCCAAACCACTCCGTCGTCGTCTTCTTCTTCTTCTTATTATTATTATTACTATTATTATTATTATCCCAATCCACTCCGTCTTCTTTTTTTCTCTTTGAAATAACAATAGGGAAATACAAAGTCTTACAAACAGTCTATAAAACAATACAACCCCAAAATTTCAAATTTTTCATCAAAGATGAAGAAAACTATATAGTTACATCAAGTATCCTCTTTAATAGATGAGATGTCTTTACAATTGTTCTGTATTGGAGTTAGAGAATCATAAAAAAACCTTTAAATCAATGGAAAATAGTCTACCATTTGGAACAGTTAACATACATTTTGCTTTGTGTATGTGATATTTCCCAAATAAAACAAGAATTTTAATTATATTGTCCATTTTCAATAGACTGGCATCACAATCCAAAAACAAGACCATTGTATCAGTAATAGTGACAAACTTGTAAAATAATTTAAAAAGAAACAAAGAAACTTGGTACCAAAATAATTACAACTGAAAAATAAATGAAAAATGGTTTCCGATTCTTCTTTACATAAACAGCATAAGGGCGAGAACCCTTCTTTAAACTTACTGATAAAATCATTACATGGATAATATCTATGTATTGTTTTAAAATGAGTTTCTTTGACTTTATTAGGAATTAAATATTTATTCATATCTGACCATGGATTCTGAAATAAAAGCGAGAGATAATCCTGTTTCCACTTCACCATTGCCTTAGGAAGAATACTTTTTTCTTTGGTTAAACTTTTCCTAATATAAGAGTTATTGGTAACACTTTACAATAAGGTTCATTAGTTAACATTAGTTAACAACATTAGTTAACATGAACTAAGAATTAACAGTCGCCTATGTCCACAGCATTTATTAATCTTAGTTAATGTTAATTTCAGCATTTAGTAATGCATTATTCAAATCTCAAGTTGTGTTTGTTAACAATAGTTAATGCAATATGAACTAACATGAACTAACGATGAACGACTGTATTTTTATTAACTAACATTAACAAAGATGAATAAATAGTGTAATAAATGTATTGATCATTGTTTGTTCATGTTAGTTAAAACATTAACTAATGTTAAAGCCACAATATGTAAGATTGTTTTATTAAAATATCCAAAAACCAGTAGAACGGTATTATATATTTTGCTGCAAATGACACCTGCCAATGACATCATGCATCCTCGATTGTCCGGTTTTATTTTGTAGAAAACATGGAAACCCCAAAGACACTTTAATATGTTATGCATTTTTTTTTAGACAGGCGACGAACGCACAGAGTAGCATTATAACAGGACTTTCAACACACTCAAATGTATCTAGTATGATAAAACAGCAGTTTTACCTCACTCCACCGAGCACGGACACCGACAAGGCACTTGAGTATTGCTTTCTCCCCTTTCTTTACTTTTTGTCTAACTTGTACTCATCTAATTTTTAATCAATTGTACTCACTATGTGCTTTCAAATCTGTACTATCACTACTAACACTCGGAGAGTACGTGCTGTACGTTGGAGGCAGGCCAATCCTAATAATCTACGAACAGTCCCTCTGTCCTCTACTACTTTACTCTCTGTTCCAATTGGTCTTTGGAACTGCCAGTCTGCTGTAAACAAAGCAGATTTTATTCCTTCTATTGCTACCCTTTCCGGTCTCAACCTCATGGCCCTAACTGAGACTTGGATCAAACCTGAGGACACTGCCACTCCTGCAGCCCTCTCCACTAATTTCATTTTTTCCCACACCCCTCGCACGATTGGGAGGGGTGGAGGCACTGGTCTCCTTATTTCAAATGAATGGAAATTTGATCTTCTACCATCTCCTACAGGCAACAGTTCATTTGAATCTCATGCGATTACTATTACTCACCCTGCTAAAATCCACGTTGTAGTTGTGTATCGTCCCCCAGGTCAACTGGGTGACTTCTTGGAGGAGTTGGATGTGTTACTCTCAAACTTTCCTGAAGATGGTACTCCTCTGGTACTGCTCGGTGACTTCAACATCCACCTAGAAAAACCCCAGGCTACTGACTTCAACACTCTTCTCACTTCATTTGACCTCAAACGAGTGTCTACTAGGGCTACTCACAAATCAGGTAACCGACTGGACCTCATCTACACACGCTACTGCTCCACTGACAACACATTAGTAACTCCGCTGCACACCTCAGACCACTTCCTCATCACTTCTAACCTCACACTAACTCCTGAAATAGCACACGCTCCTTCGCAGGTCACCTTTCGGCGTAACCTACGCTCACTCTCTCCCTCTCGCCTATCCTCAATGGTTTCATCCGCACTACCTTCACCCTCTCAGTTTTCAGCACTCGACACAAACAGTGCTACTGACGCTCTTTGCTTCACTCTAACATCTTGCTTAGACAACTTTTGCCCCCTTTCATCCAGATCAGCACGCGCTACCCCCTCTGCCCCCTGGTTGTCCGATGTTCTCCGTGAACATCGTGTTAAACTAAGGGCTGCAGAGAGGAAATGGCACAAATCCAAAAACTCTACCGACCTTACTGTGTATCAGTCACACCTCTCTTCCTTCTCTGCAAATGTCTCCACTGCTAAAATGACATACTACCACAACAAAATTAACAACTGTTCCGACTCTCGCGCACTCTTCAAAACGTTCTCTTCTCTTCTCTGTCCACCTCCCCCTCCTCCTTCATCAACTCTTACAGCTGATGACTTTGCAACTTTCTTCACAAATAAAACAAAAACCATCGGTGACCAATTCCTCACACCGCAAACTAATAATAACTTCATAACGACAAATACACAATCTCTCACCTCCTTTTCTCCTCTCTCGGAGACGGAGGTTTCCAAACTCATCCTTTCCAATCATCCCACTACTTGTCCGCTAGATCCTATCCCCACTCACCTCCTTCAAGCCATTTCTTCTTCAGTCGTACCTGCTCTTACTCACATTATCAACACCTCGCTTAACACTGGTACATTTCCCACAGCATTTAAGCAGGCTCGGGTAAGCCCACTGCTTAAAAAACCTGCTCTAAATCCAGCACTTTTAGAAAACTACAGACCGGTATCCCTTCTTCCATTCATTGCAAAGTCACTTGAGCGAGTTGTGTTCAACCAACTCTCTCTGTTCCTTGCACAGAACAACATTCTGGACAACAACCAATCTGGCTTCAGAAGTGGACACTCAACTGAGACTGCCCTACTCTCGGTTACAGAGGCCCTGAGACTGGCAAGAGCAGCTTCCAAATCCTCTGTACTCATCTTGCTGGATCTGTCTGCTGCCTTTGACACAGTTAACCACCAGATCCTCATGTCCATCCTCAGAAAGATGGGCATCTCAGGAACCGCCCTCCTGTGGTTCGAGTCTTACCTCTCCGATAGGTCCTTCAGGGTGTCTTGGAGGGGTGAGGTTTCAAAGTCACAACTTCTTGCTACTGGAGTTCCTCAAGGCTCAGTGCTTGGACCACTTCTCTTCTCCATCTACATGTCGTCATTAGGACTGGTTATTCAGAAGCATGGCTTTTCCTACCACTGCTATGCTGATGACACTCAACTCTACTTCTCATTCCAACCAGATGATCCGACGGTAACAGATCGCATTGCAGCCTGTCTGAGTGACATTTCTAGCTGGATGATGGACCATCACCTTCAGCTCAATCTTGCTAAGACAGAACTGCTCGTGTTCTCTGCCAACCCATCACTTCACCACAACTTCTCTATACAGCTGGGTTCATCAACCATAACTCCTTCCAGGACTGCCAGGAACCTTGGAGTTGTGATCGATGATCAGTTAAGCTTCACGGACCATATTGCTACAACGGCCCGGTCCTGCAGATTTGCCTTATACAACATTAGGAAGATTAGGCCCTTCCTGCAAGAGCAAGCTGCACAACTCCTTGTCCAAGCTCTTGTTCTCTCCAGACTGGACTATTGTAATGCTCTCTTGGCGGGCCTTCCCGCATGTACTATCAAGCCTCTGCAACTGATCCAGAATGCAGCAGCCAGAGTGGTCTTTAATGAGCCAAAAAAAGCTCACGTTACCCCTCTCTTCATCAGGTTACACTGGCTACCAATAGCCGCTCGCATCAAATTCAAGGTACTGATGTTTGCCTACAAGACCACAACTGCCACTGCACCAATATACCTAAACTCGCTGGTTCAAATTTATGTGCCCTCCAGAAGCTTGCGTTCTGCAAGTGAACGACGCCTTGTGGTGCCATCCCAAAGAGGTACCAAATCACTCTCACGGACCTTTTCCTGGTCTGTGCCCAGCTGGTGGAATGACCTCCCGATCTCAATTCGAACAGCTGAGTCTTTAGCCATTTTCAAAAAACATCTAAAGACACATCTTTTTCGCCAGCACCTGACTAACTAATACTAACTTACCTATTCTATTTAAAAAAAAAAAAAAAAAATTCTAGCTACGTGTACTGTGCTAGACTAACTGAGACTTGTCATGACACTTGTATACTGTTGCTCTCTCGATGGTCTGATTGCTTCTATTGTTCTCCTCATTTGTACGTCGCTTTGGATAAAAGCGTCTGCTAAATGATTAAATGTAAATGTAAATGTAAACATAGGCATGACAGGTGTTATGAGATTTTCGATAAAGTACCAACTGGCTGTCAAGTTAGAAATGCTGGAACTGATGTGTGTGCGTGCGCTCTGGCGCGATTACTTCAACTGTTTCCTTATACCAGCAGAATCAACTTTAAACACTTATTGTCTTATTAATAATCACTGTATAAAAGTCTTCTTTCATTTTTTGTACACTCAAAATGAAAACAAAACCGATTTTATATATATAACATGTAATAATATGTAGTATTTTCACATCTAGATGGATTTTTAAAAAAAAAATTGCACTACTGTCTGTTCAAAATAAATGAAAAGAAACCGAGCATAGTAATTTCTTTTTTTTTTTCATGTTGTACCGAAATCGTATCGAACCGTGACCCCCGAACCGAGGTACGTACGGAGTACAGGGCTGGACTGGTAATCGGGCATACCGGGCACTTTCCCGGTGGGCCGACGCACTGAAGGGGCCGACAGATTTGTTTTGTTTTTTGCCAAGGACCATCACGCAGGGACAACGAGCAGTCAGTGGCCCATTGGTTTGTCTTCTGCATTGACAGCGTAAACCACCCAATCACAATGCGCTATAGACGGAACGATGAAGTATTTTGCTCCACCTAAATAAACCCCAACTTCTTCCGTATCGGCTTTCCCCACGTTTCACAGCAGCTTTATAAAAACAGGCTTGCTCTGCGGTGAGTGATGCGGGCCAAAGAGCCAGGCAGGAGGGGAGGGGAGAGGAGAGTAGTTGAATCGGTAAAGTGCTTAATAAGGGACTCGCAACAGAGGCAGGCATCTAGTGTGTGTGCTCGCGCGCGCGCGCCATGAGTGCAGAATACGCTTTTTAATATTTTTTTATTTAACACTTTTTTAATAAACCGTAAATTCGTCCCCCGCGATTTTTTGGCCAAGTCAAGTGTGTTCATAGAGGTTTCCATGGGCCAATGCGAATAAATCTAGATTCAAATTAGAAAAGACACGATATTGTCGGACCTGACGTTTTATTCTTATCCAAAACAACTAGATGCAATGATACATATCTACACTACCAGTCAAAAGTTTTTAAACAGTAAGATTGAGATTTTTTTTTTAAAAGAAGTCTCTTCTGCTCACCAAGCCTGCATTTATTTTATCCAAAATACAGTAAAAGCAGTAATATTGTGAAATATTTTTACTATTTAAAATAACTGCTTTCTATTTGAATATATTTTAAAATGTAATTTATTCCTGTGATCAAATCTGAATTTTCAGCATCATTACTCCAGTCTTCAGTGTCACATGATCCTTCAGAAATCATGCTAATATGCTGATTTGCTGCTCAAGAAACATTTATTATTATTATTATTATTATCAATATTTAAAACAGTCGAGTAATTTTTTTTTCTGGATTCTTTGATGAATAGAAAGATCCAAAGATCAGCGTTTATCTGAAATAAAAAAGCTTTTGTAACATTATACTCTATAGCCTACCATTCAAAAGATCAAAAAGAGGAGTCAGTATAATTTTTGTTTTGTTTTTTGGGAAAGAAATTATAGAAATTAATACTTATTTAGCAAGGATGCTTTAAATTTATCAAAAATGATGATAAAGACATTTATAATGTTAAAAATATTTCTATTTCATATAAATGCTGTTCTTCTGAACTTTCTATTCATCAAAGAAACCTGAAAAAAAATCTACTCAGCTGTTTTCATAATACATAATAATAATAATAATAATAAATGTATTTTGAGCAGCAAATCAGAATATTTGAATGATTTCTGAACATCATGTGACTGGAGTAATGATGCTGAAAATTCAGCTTTGATCACAGGAATAAATTACATTTTAAAATATATTTTAAATATTAAAAAACATTTCACAATATTACTGTTTTTGCTGTATTTTGGATCAAACAAATACAGGCTTGGTGAACAGAAGAGACTTCTTAAAAAAAATAATTAAAAAATCTTACTGTTCAAAAACTTTTGAATGTGTATATCATATATATATATATATATATATATATATATATATATATATATATTATATGGTGATGGGCCGCCTGGACCAAAAAATGCCAGGGCCGATTTTTTGTCGCAGTCCAGCCCTGGGTACGTACTTAATATATATACTGTATATATAAAAGGTAATATTTTCAGAGTTGTGCAGTGCACACTTATGCCTAAACAACATTTGTTCATCTTTTTGTAACAGTTTATAATGTTTTTATTAGTTTGCACTGTTTGTGCAGTCGTCCCTGACTGAATGATTGCAGGTATTTTTTGTGTAATGTTAGAATAAAGCACAGCAAACCTCAGCTAGTTGTATACATTGATTTCAGTTTGTTGTGCTGTAGCTTAGCTTGCAATGCTTTAAAACTGTCTGCTATTGTTATCTTTTGAGTGCAACAGCTGAAATAAACTTGTATCTGTGGACTAATCATTTTTAATCTATCCTGGTGTGATTGTTCAAACTGTTTGACTTATATTTACAAAATGAACAGGAATCCAAGACGCCACACATGGATGAAAGTATTCCTTTAATACAGAAGCAAAATTTTGGATTAAACAAAATTGTATGGACAAAAGTGTGTAAAGTAGCCTACATTTGGTACACTGTAAATGAGAAAACAAATAGGCCTACTTCACGGCATTTTATGGCCCAGACAGCAACATAGTGTTGGCCCAAATCCAGCCCACAACTGGCCCGTGTGAAATCCATGCGGGCCAGATGTGTGCCGGATCTGGGCCAACACTGGTTGCTGTCTGGGGGAATAGAATATGCAACAAATTTGATGTTAACAAAATAATTATATATATATATACACTGCCCTCCAAAAGTTTGGAAACACCCCTGGCAAAGTGTGGTTTTGGATACTTATACTGTACATATCAGCATAAATCCTTATCATTTTTTGGTGCAAATACATTAAAGTAACTTGACATTATCATTGAAGACCAGCAATAAAACATTATAATGGCAATATATACATGTCAAAGTCAGACATGCCCCTTTGCCAGCTGTGATGCCTGGTTACTGGTTTAAATTTGGTCCAGGTTTTTAAAAGATTTTTGGGTCAGCACACCTTAATACTGTAGCTTCAACAATTGATTGCCAATTCAAAGTCAATGTTTGAATAAACTGACAGCTCGGATGCACAGATTATGCTGAGCTGTAATAGCTGCTAATGGTGGATATTTTGATGAATCAAAAATGTAATTTTTTTCTATGTATAAACTGTTTATGTAATAAAATATGTTTTCGTAGTTTGTGTTGTCCCTTATCAGTGCAAAATTATTACAAATTAAAAAGGATTCATGCCAATATTGTCCAAAACCCCGTTTCCAAACTTTTGGAGGGCAGTGTATATATACAGTATATATATATATACAGGGGCGGACTGGGGCTAAAAAGTGGCCCTGGACTTTTTGGCACAGAGCGGCCCACCAAACCAAGTCCGCAACACACCACACCACACCACACCACACCATAAATGAGTGGCATACTTCTTTACATTATAATTTGTCTTGTCTGGTGTATATGGCAAATAGTAAATCATTTTAAAGATTTTTTTACAAGGGACAGTTTAATATCCCTAAAGTTAAATACCTATATAATCAGTTCATATGACACAATGCTCTGGTATCGTCTAGAAGACTTAAATAGTGCAGAATGCGGACTGTTTTTATGGTGCCTTTCATATTGGTCATATACAGTATTTGTCCTTTTGCAGGAGCTTGACATCTATCATTCTAAGAAATAGAGCTCCAATTGTGGAAAAGAGTATACAAATTATTTTGATGATGAAAAATACAGTATATTAGGCTGTATTAGTACTGTGAAATATATAATGTTACAATTTAAAATAGCTGTCTCCTATGCGAATATATGGTAAAATATAATTTATTCCTGTGATCAAAGAAATAAATTATTATTGTTTTACTGTATTTTTGATCAAATAAATGTAATCTTCTTTCAAATAAATAAATAAATAAATAAAAAGCCTTAATTATTTCAAACTTTTAACCACCAGTGTGAATATAAAATAGGCAAATGCATGTGAATTAATAAGCAAATTATATTTTTATTAGGCCTATAATATAAATCACTTTCCTATGCACAGCACTCGAAAGCAAAAGTCTTCAGATTTACAATGTTCTAGATAGAGTAAGATTGAGAATGATTTTTTATAGATTTTTAAACATTTTCTAAGACACGTGAAATCACGGAAGAAAGCCTATATTGATATACAGTACATTAACTCTTATCTCATGTCTGCTGAAAACTGCTATGTTATGTAGCCTACATTGTGACGAATAACGTAAATGGCATTCAAATTTGAGAAATTTGAAAAGGGCAGTAGTTTGCATTCCTAAAGATTAATGTCTGTCGTTTAACCCCCCTTTTTTTATCGCAAACGGTTGGCAAATATGGCTGAATTGTCTCTTCATGTTAGCTGCTTACATCTTACCTCAGAGTCAGCTCGCATTCAAGTCGCGCGCAGCTCAGCGTCTGTGAACAGAAAATCCCGCATTCTACACTTTGATTGGTTGTTTTAACATTCAGCGCTTTTGAGCCACTGCACTGAGAAGAAGCATGCTCAATTAATTAGAATATTTGGCTCAAGTGGGCTGCGCGGCCCGGGCCATTCGTCTGGGCAGATGGAAGGATATAGTAAGTACATTTACTACAATCCATTGATTGTTATATATATTACGCAAAGGGCTGGCCCACATTATACAGCGGCCCACCGGGAAAACTCCCGGGGATCCAGATGGCCAGTCCGCCACTGTATATATATATATATATATATGTATATATATAATGTGTGTCTATTATATGTAGGCTATATGAAAATATGTGTATGTCTGCACTATGTCTGTATTATTATTATTTTTTTGCACTGGTAGCTCCTGTCACTAAGACAAATTCCTTGTGTATGTAAACACACTTAGCAATAAAGCTCTATCTGATTAGGATTACTATTCTAAGGTTTATCTCTGTGATGTCAGATTTCGATTTTTCCTCTTCAGTGTCATATGATTTTTCAGAATTCATTCTAATATGCTGATTTGCTGCTCAAGAAACATTTCTGATTATTATCACAATTGAAAAATGTCATGCTTAATGAAGTGTGGAAACCATTATACAGGATTCCTTGATGAATCGAAAGTCCAGAAAAACAGTATTTATTTGAAATAGAAATCATTTGTAAAATTATAAATGTACTTACTGTCATTTGTGTATTAATTTAATGCATCCCTGTCAAATAAAAGCATACATTTCTTAATTTGTATTTTTAAAATAATAATAAAACAACAACAGAGTAATCCCAAAACTTTTGAACGGTAATGTCATGAGTCAAATGCCAGAATCAAGTTTAGAAATATGTGGTTGTTGTTTTACCTCTCTTACATATGATCCTAGAATAGCTTTATTATGCGTCATATTTTTATACAGCAGATTCAACAAGGATATTTACATCACACTCTCTTTTCTCTTATGTAGTCTTGTTTTGGTGCATAAATCTTTTTATTTTAGTTTGTAACAAGAACTCAATAGTGATTCATACTCAAAATTCAGGAAAACGTATATTAATCACATCCTCCATTTTCCTGGATTTTGAGTGTGAATCATTGAATTCATACTTTTAAAAACAAAATGTCACTGTCTCACGGTCACGGTGCACACAGCAGGGAGAAACGAGGAACACGCAGACGAGGATATACTTCAAAATAATAGTCTTTAATGACTACATCAAGGTAAGGTAGACACACAGAAACACCGGGAATAACGAGTAGACCAGACGAAATGGAACTCAAAAGACAGGACTTATGCTGCGTTCCAGGCAGGTTTTTGAGCCCGTAAGTCACGACTTCAAACCACGACTCACGACTTTGTAGCGCTCCAGGCAAGTCACGCCAAACTGCCTGAGCGCAAGGAATTGAGTGTGTATTTATTATTCTTATATTATTATTAATTTGATTGCAACGTTATATTGTCCTAAAGTCTATTTCTCACGTGTACCACTTGCATAAAAAAACACCACATCTGTAGGGGCTGCCATTGTTGTTTCGCGGGTTATGTGACATCAGAGCTCGGAACTGGGAGTACATTGATCTAGTACGAGTTCACGGGTGGGAAGTCACGGGTTTGACTGCCGTTACAGTGCACTTTCACGGGTAGAAGGTTGGAAAAACACAGGTTACGGGTTGCCTGGAACGCAGCATTAAATACACCGGATAATTAACAAATCACACACACACCTGGAACCGAATAAACTCATAATGACATGAAACGACATACACAAGATGGGGCCTCCAGAGCGAAACAGACAGACGGAGGCCAAGGCGGAGCAGGGAGCTCAGGAGGCAAAGGCAGGTGGTCCTTTGTGGCATCGTCCCTCGGCCTGGCCTCTACAGCCGGGACCTTTGTACCCCCCCAAAAAAAATCCATGGGGCAGCTCAGGGGTATCAGGAGCCCTCCGGGGCTAAACACACAACACAACTTAAAAAGACCTTGGTCACAATCTGGTCAAATACTGCCATGGCCGGCTGGCGAGACCATAACCGGCTGGCTTGACCACTCAACGGCGGGGACCGGCGGGCTGGAGGAAGCCACAGCCGCCGGGGTGGCGAGTGACCGCGGACGGCGGGTTGGCCTTCCCCGCGAACTAGAGGAAGCCGCCGACGGTGGGTTGGCTTTCCCCGAGGACGGTGGCGTGATCTCCCGCGAACGGCGGGGTCGGTGAGCCACGGACGGCGGCGTGAACCGAGGAAGTGGTGAGTTGGCTTTCCCCGCCAACGGCGGCCAGCGGGAATGAGTCAGCGGCAATCTGGCAGGCTTGAGTCAGAGGCAGGCCGGCGGGCATTGAGTCAGAGGCAGGCCGGCGGGCTAGGGTTAGCCGTGGACGGCCGCGTCATCTCCTGCGAACGGCGGGATCGCTGAGCCGCGAACGGCGGCGTAAACTCCCGCGAACGGCGGGCATGAGGGCTCGCGGTCAGCGGACTCGCTTGCCACGAGGAACAAAACACTGGAACAAAATAACACACTTGAAAAAACGAACAAAACAAAACGAGGTGAAGGGACGACGCTTACTGTTAGGTCTAGTCTTCTGTCACGGTGCACACAGCAGGGAGAAACGAGGAACACGCAGACGAGAATATACTTCAAAATAATAGTCTTTAATGACGACATCAAGGTAAGGTAGACAGAAACACCGGGAATAACGAGTAGACCAGACGAAATGGAACTCAAAAGACAGGACTTAAATACACCGGATAATTAACAATCACACACACACACACACACCTGGAACCGAATAAACTCATAATGACATGAAACGAGGACAGGAAACAAACCAAATATGGAAACAGGAGGCAGGAACACAAGACACACATGACAGAGGTCTGACACTCACATAATATCAAACTTCCACACCAACGCACATTATAACTACATCTAGTCAAGGCCACAATCCAGTCTTTATTCCACTTTATATATATATAAAAGGTGTCTCTATTTAAAGCCTAATTAAGAATATATATCTTTATGAAACTTTATGACTTGTAATGTTGTGCATCAAAATAGATTATACATTTGTATAAATGATCATCATTGTGTATCATCCAAGTACAGTGCAACACATGGTCAAAGAACGGGGGTCCTCATTTATAAAATGTTGCGCAGAAACCATCCTAAATTTGATCTTACGATCATTTCTAAGATATGCGTACGTGCGATTCATAGAATGAACGTACGAACAGAAATCGCGCGTACGCGTCTCTTTCAGATGTGAAATCTATGAATCGCAAATGATCTTGAACTTGCGCGCAACTGACTGGTTTCAGCTCTCTGCCTTGTAAACGACTCCTAATTAATATCATTAACATATAAAAGATCACCAATCATAATAATTTAGAACAGCGAGCTGCAAGAACAGCTTATATTTAAAAAAACCTGCAATACTCCGACAATAAAAAGTGCGGACGTCTGCTCAGACCCTGACGTGACGTGACGTGACGCTAAGCACTTTTCCACATCAAAGACCGTCTTTATAAATATGAACGTTGGCGTGGATTTAAGCGTACGCACACTCTACGATCAAATCTGAGCGTACGCACGCTTTATAAATGAGGCCCCAGATGACAGAGAATAACATCAGTGTAGGTTGCAAAAAGTTTCTTAGTGTTTCTTAATGTTTCTCACTGTGCAAGGGAAACCTTAAACCTTTACCTGTGATCATCTTAATTTATATTTGTTTGTACAAATGTTTAAATATTAGCCTATATATTGGAAACATGAAAAAAGACAATGACAATTTCAGCAAAAAAAAATCAGCAGTGTATGATAATTTATAATCAAACAACATGGAGAATGTTGAACAGAGTAAGTTAAGACATGGATCATCACACTCTATATAAATAATATGTCCACAGATACATTCATATAGGTTTATTTCATTTGGCTACCTAAAGCAAACAAAGTCCTTTATGTT
This sequence comes from Aspiorhynchus laticeps, assembly GCA_023376895.1. Taxonomy (NCBI): domain Eukaryota; kingdom Metazoa; phylum Chordata; class Actinopteri; order Cypriniformes; family Cyprinidae; genus Aspiorhynchus; species Aspiorhynchus laticeps. The sequence goes on along the minus strand of CM041797.1, from coordinate 44,853,808 downwards.
TTTATTGACACGCCTGTTCATTGATCTGTAGTTTACTATTGTTCTTAATCAAATTATATATTTTCTGAGTGATTACACACACACACACACACATACTCACACACACACACACACACACACATATATATATATATATATATACTGTATACATATATAGTTTAGTCCCTAAAATTACACAAACAATACATACAACTGTTACTGACACTTTCTAACATATAATTAAGAAATCGTGTTTGGTCTCGTACTGTATCGCGTATCTTGTCAGTGTCTGCGCTTGCTTGGCCATTTGTTGTGATAAACAGGAAAGGGTGTTTAAACACCTGTGGCTAATTTTACACAATGATTACAAAATTGGTCTAATTTTTAAAAAGGTTTCTATTTAATGAAAAATTTGCCTTATTAAATGAACTATTATTTATAAGGTTTTTTTCTTTTTTTTCTTCTGGGGCCTGAAATAGAGGAATTTTGGTCAATATTGATAATTAAACAATACAGGTGCTGGTCATATAATTAGAAAATCATCAAAAAGTTGATTTATTTCACTAATTCCATTCAAAAAGTGAAACTTGTATAATGTATACATTCATTCCACACAGACTGATATATTTCAAGTGTTTATTTCTTTTAATTTTGATGATTATAACTGACAACTAATGAAAACCCCAAATTCAGTATCTCAGAAAATTAGAATATTACTTAAGACCAATACAAAGAAAGGATTTTTAGAAATCTTGGCCAACTGAAAAGTATGAACATGAAAAGTATGAGCATGTACAGCACTCAATACTTAGTTGGGGCTCCTTTTGCCTGAATTGCTGCAGCAATGTGGTGTGGCATGGAGTCGATCAGTCTGTGGCACTGCTCAGGTGTTATGAGAGCCCAGGTTGCTCTGATAGTGGCCTTCAGCTCTTCTGCATTGTTGGGTCTGGCATATCACATCTTCCTCTTCACAATACCCCATAGATTTTCTATGGGGTTAAGGTCAGGCGAGTTTGCTGGCCAATTAAGAACAGGGATACCATGGTCCTTAAACCAGGTACTGGTAGCTTTGGCACTGTGTGCAGGTGCCAAGTCCTGTTGGAAAATGAAATCTGCATCTCCATAAAGTTGGTCAGCAGCAGGAAGCATGAAGTGCTCTAAAACTTCCTGGTATACGGCTGTGTTGACCTTGGACCTCAGAAAACACAGTGGACCAACACCAGCAGATGACATGGCACCCCAAACCATCAATGACTGTGGAAACTTTACACTGGACCTCAAGCAATGTGGATTCTGTGCCTCTCCTCTCTTCCTCCAGACTCTGGGACCCTGATTTCCAAAGGAAATGCAAAATTTACTTTAATCAGAGAACATAACTTTGGACCACTCAGCAGCAGTCCAGTCCTTTTTGTCTTTAGCCCAGGTGAGATGCTTCTGACGCTGTCTGTTGTTCAAGAGTGGCTTGACACAAGGAATGCGACAGCTGAAACCCATGTCTTGCATACGTCTGCGCGTAGTGGTTCATAAAGCACTGACTCCAGCGGCAGTCCACTCTTTGTGAATCTCCCCCACATTTTTGAATGGGTTTTGTTTCACAATCCTCTCCAAGGTGCGGTTATCCCTATTGCTTGTACACTTTTTTCTACCACATCTTTTCCTTCCCTTCGCATCTATTAATGTGCTTGGACACAGAGCTCTGTGAACAGCCAGCCTCTTTTGCAATGACCTTTTGTGTCTTGCCCTCCTTGTGCAAGGTGTCAATGGTCGTCTTTTGGACAACTGTCAAGTCAGCAGTCTTCCCCATGATTGTGTAGCCTACAGAACTAGACTGAGAGACCATTTAAAGGCCTTTGCAGGTGTTTTGGGTTAATTAGCTGATTAGAGTGTGGCACCAGGTGTCTTCAATATTGAACCTTTTCACAATATTCTAATTTTCTGAGATACTGAATTTGGGGCTTTCATTAGTTGTCAGTTATAATCATCAAAATTAAAAGAAATAAACACTTGAAATATATCAGTCTGTGTGGAATGAATGTATACATTATACAAGTTTCACTTTTTGAATGGAATTAGTGAAATAAATCAACTTTTTGATGATATTCCAATTATATGACCAGCACCTGTATTTTGCTGAATGTGTTTTTGTGCTGGCACGTTGACTGGTTTAGGTCCGTCATGGATAAATAAATATGACAATAAAAACGCCAGTAGGTGGCAGCAAGTCCCTGTTTTAATAAATGACTTACTGAATCATTCAAATCAAACGACTGGCTCACTCGATTCGTTCAAAAACTGATTCATTCACGGAATGAAACACCGTGTTGCTATGCACTGTTGTATAAAACTAATAGCACATTTGTGCTCGCGGCCTCGCGCACATGTGCTGATATACAGAAAAGTACATTGCTTGTGCAATGAATATAAAAACGTAAAAACTTTTTTTTATGTTTCATTGCTGGAATTATAAGGGCATTCTAACTGTATTCTAATGGGCTTCATCATGCAGTGAATGCTTTTTGGACTATCAAGACATGCTTTTTTTTCTTTCAAAGTTGGATGTCAGCTCTCCTATTGTCACAATGAGAGCACGGAGACAACAGGTAAGTAATACACAGGGATATTTATTGAAGGGAATGCTGGATGAGAGGAGAGTGACGAGCTGGTGAGTATCTTGAGCATAGATATATTCACGTGATCCTGTGCAAGAACTGATATCCTTAACGTCCACAGGGGAAGGGAGTCCGGGAGCTCGGGAGAGTGGGAATCGGTGCTGGCGGATCGCAGGAAACACAGGAGTCCTGGGAGATACGCTGGAGAATCACTGGAGAGTCTGTAAGGTAAGTATTCACAGGTAAGTGCATAGGGAGTCAGGTACTGTTCCATGTAGTGAACCGTAGACTGGACGGTGAGTGACTGGAAGGAGCGTGCTTATCAATGGTGACTTGATTGCTGATGACAGGTGCAGGGAATCAGAACAGAAGTGATGGTGATCGTGATTGAGAACAGGTGAGAGCCGGGGAGGATTCTGGGACATGGAGTCCAGAGCTGGGGACTGGTGACTGGTGACAGAGACTCCCTGACACCTATAGTCTCTCAGTCCCTCACAGTCACACATACATTATGTCAGGAGAATGTCTTTAAATTTTAATCAAGGAAAAATCATAGCTTCTGTTGTCTCCTTTTTTAAAGAACTTCAAAAGTTGCGCTTGAACCATTTTGCGCGAAAAATTACGAAATTGCTTCTGCTTGTGCGCAGCTTGTTGCAGTACCAAGTTCTCGTTGGCCAATCACCATTATTTAGTTCGTAAATGATCATAAGTAGAGAACTTTAACATTTCATGTGCATGATAAGTTTTACTTAATGCACAAAATTGATAATCCAAAGGGAATGGTAAGGGGGGATGGTGGTTTTACAGAGGGGATGCTTTTTGTCATTTTTTGCCATCCCCCGCACCCCCCCTCAATTCAAGCCCTGCTCATTAGTGTTTAGCGCAGTTGCCATTGCATCTATCTATCTATCTATCTATCTATTTTTTTTTCTGTTTGATAAGCAGTTAAATGTGTTTGTTTACACACAGTTTACACACAAACTTTGGCTTGAGTTTGTGTGAGTTTACTCTGCTGATTTTATTATCTGAGATCTCTTGCTTGTACAGTCAGCTCTGGTGCCTCTGTATCCTCTTCCCTGGACATAAAGTTTCATCATGGATTTATGACTGATCTGAAATCAACATTTTGCATTGGCTTAGAACTCTGTTTAGAACAATTCTGTATTCAGATTCTTATAATCATATAATCAATTTAATTAACTAAATTTTATATATACTTATTATTGTGTCTGTATTGTACTGTACATTATGCTCAGTTAGGTGCTTGAATATAAATGTTGTAAATCTGTTGTCTTTCATTGAACATGTAGAACACTTTATCTAAAGCCCTAAACACACTGCACGATTTTCGGCTGTCCCAGACGAAAGATTGGCATCGTGAAACAATCGTGGCGAATCAGAAATCGCAGCAAAAAATCATGCAGTGTGTCTCGCGCTTAAAGTAAATTCTAAGTTCATGACTCCTGCTTTTTATTTTACATATAGGACTACTGGTCTCTTGCCAGACTACTTGTGTGTCCGACAAGTACTTTTCTTTTCATTGCCTAAGGGCAAAGTTGTGCGATAAGGGGTAAGGAAGCAGGGGTCCACGACTCCCATCCCTAACCAGGATTTCCCATTGACAAAACATACGGGCAAATAATGTGAGACAAAAAGGGAAGATGCAAGGTTCCTGGGTGCACAGGAACACTCAAAGTGATGTGCAAAAAGTGTAATGTGGACCTCTGTTTTACAGCAGAGAAGACGTGCTTTTTGAAGTTTCACACTGAGTAAAATCGCATTACATGAAGTACATGATATGACACGACACACTACATTTGGTCCTGGAGGGCCACCCCAGCAGGCACCAGACGTCTATGTAACGTCAGGTTGACGTTGGACATGACGTCAGACAGACGTTGGATTTTGGTTGAAAATGAAAATCGGGTTGACGTCAATATTTGACGTCAATATGACGTTGGCTTAACGTTGGATTTTGGTTACACAACCTAAAAACAACCAAATCTCAACGTCAGCTGACGTCGGTATTGGACATCAATTTAACATTGATATTAGATGTTGGATTTACATTGAATTTTGGTCACCCGACGTCGCAACCAAAATTTAACCAAATACCAACGTCTTATGACGTTGTGTGCCTGTTTTGTGCCTGCTGGGCACTGTCCTGCAGAGTTAACTCCAACCCTAATCAAACACATCAGAACCAGCTAATGAATGTCTTTTAAAGGGGTGGTTGATTGTGATTTCACTTTTTTAACGTTAGTTAGTGTCTAATGTTGCTGTTTGAGCATAAACTATATCTGCAAAGTTACAACTGAAAGTTCAATGCAAACGGAGATATCGTTTTTTTTAAATTATGGCAGTTTAATGCCTAAAAAAATGGCTCGTAGGGACTACAACGAGTTACTTCTCAGGTTCGTGACGTAACGAACCCAGATAAACCCCGCCCCCGGGAACATGCAGCAAAGGGGGCGAGGCCATGCTGCACTGCTTTAGATAAGAGAAAGAGAAAACTAGGGGTGCATGTAAAAATCTATTCATATATGAATCGCAATTCTGTCTTCTAACGATTCTAATGGATTCACAAGTTTCAAAATCAATGTTCTAAAGCAGCGGTTCTTAATACTGTCCCTCGCTTCCCCTGCTTCGCACACGCTCTGCATCTCTCTCTCTCTCTCTCTCTCTCTCTCTCATTCAGATCATCAGCTCAACTCTGTTCCAATTATACACTTATTTTCACATAGCTATGAGAAAACACGAAAAAACAAGTACAAAACCCTGACATTATCGCCCCCTCCCAGAAGGCGCATCCCGCGCCGTAACATATCCACCGGGGAGGGGGGTGGGCGGCCTGGAGGCTGGTTCGAGATGGGGACTCGGGAGGCCAGGGCAGAGCAGGGAGCTCGGGGCGCCATGGCGGATCCGGGGACTCGAGAAGCCATGGTGGATCCGGGGTTTCAGGAGGCCATGGCAGGATGATGAGCTCGGGAGGCCATGGTGGGATAAGCAGCTCGGGAGGCCATGGCGGGAGCGCCTCCGCCACCGCGGCCCCAGCCCCCGCCCCGGCCTCTACGGCTGGAGCCATACTACCCCCCCCCCAAAAAGAATACTGCAGCGGGCTTGCCACAGCGGACGACGGGCCTGGATGGGCCGCGAACGGCGGGCTTGGATGGGCCGCGAACGGTGGTCTGGATTTCCCCGCGGACGACGGGCTTGAGTGAGCTGTGGATGGCGGCAGGCTGGAGTGAACCGCGGAAGGCGGCGGGCTAGAATGAGCCACGGACGGCGACCTTGACTTCACCGCAGATGGTGGCCTTAACTTCACCACAGACGGTGGCCTTGAGTGAGCCGCGGATGGCGGCGGGCTTGACTTCGCCGCGGACGGCATTTCTGGGCTGAGAACGAGAGTGGAGCTTAGGAGAATACGGGGGCATTTGGGGTTGGGCAGGCGGTCCGAGCCGTTGGTGCGGTATGTGGAGGTTCTCGTCGTGGGTACATAGGTACAGTCCACAAAACAAAATTGTAGTTGAATTAAAAAAAGACACTGCTGTATTCTTGATTGATTATACCATATGTTGTTATGTGGACAATAATCCCACAGGTCTTCTGCATATTTAAAACATTTCCAGCAGTGACTATGATTTTGAGATCTTTTCACGCTGAGGACAATTGAGGGACTAATTGAGGGACTTTTTTAACAGCTACAGTGTTGTGGACTATATATTACGTGAAACTGTTTCACTGGGGTGGAATGAATGAATGAATGAATGAATAAATAAATATATAAATAAATTGTATGATCCTCTTCTTTTGTTAAAATTACTAATATTTTACAGATTTTGAAAGGTGTATGCGAACATTTGACCACAATTGTAATTATTTCATATTATTTATTGTTTTGTTTATTATTATTATTTTTTTAGTTAGTTAGCTACAGGAGATTCTTACAAAACAGTGTACCTGAACTATCGCCTTGGAAAGTCCACTGTAGACACAGTAATACCAGAGGTGTGTGACACAATTTGGAAAAAACTGCAGCCTCAGTACATGCCGATTCCAGGTACTGATGATTGGAGGAAAATTGCAGATGGATTCCAGGAAAGGTGGCAGTTCCCAAACTGCATTGGAGCTCTAGATGGTAAGCATGTGGTCATCCAGGTGCCATCAAACTCTGGATCCACCTTTTATAATTATAAAGGTGGTTTCTCTATTGTTTTGATGGCCCTGGTTGACCACAGGTATCGCTTTACCATAATTGATGTTGGTGGCCATGGCTCCAACAGTGATGGGGCATCTTTGCTCAAAGTGCTTTAGGGAAAGCAATAAAAAATGGCAATTTGGCAATCCCTCAACCAAGACCACTGCCTGGATTCTCACAACCAACCCCCCATGTGATTGTGGCTGATGAGGCCTTCCCACTGTCACAGAATGATGCCCCTTCCCTGGAAAGGACCTAGACGAGGCTAGACGAATATACAACTATAGTCTGTCAAGAGCCAGGAGGGTGGTGGAGAACTCATTCGGGATCCTTGCATCCAAGTGGGAAGTCTACCAAAAGAGGATAAAGCTGCAGCCTCAAAATGTGGACAAAGTTATAAAGGCCACTTGTGTCCTGCATAACTACATCATCAAAATCCCTGACCCAACCCAACACGGCACAACCCAGCACCAAGCACCAGAGTGTATGGCAGAATCTAGTACCAGTGGAGCTATGCAGAATCTACAGCAGTGTGCAAATCATCCAACAAGAGGAGCATATCTGATAAGGGAGGCATACAAGGACTAATTTATGTCCACTACGGGAGCAGTCCCATGCAGCAGAATACCTGCTTTGGAGTGGCTCAGTAGAGGAATCCAAACTGTTGCTAAATCTCTGTATATAATTCTATTTTGTACGGAAGCCCTGAACCGCATGGTGTGGAAAAAAAAAGAGAGATAACTTCTGGTGAGGAAAAAAAAAAAAGAAAGCTTATCTCGTTTTTTTCGACATAATAACTCGTTATTTCGACATAATAACTCGTTATTTCGACATATTAAGTCGTTATTTCGACATAATAACTCGTTATTTCGACATAATAACTCGTTATTTCGACATATTAAGTCGTTATTTCGACATAATAACTCGTTATTTCGACATATTAAGTCGTTATTTCGACATATTAAGTCGTTATTTCGACATAATAACTCGTTATTTCGAGATATTAAGTCGTTATTTCGACATAATAACTCGTTATTTCGACATATTAAGTCGTTATTTCGACATAATAACTCGTTATTTCGACATATTAAGTCGTTATTTCGACATAATAACTCGTTATTTCGACATATTAAGTCGTTATTTCGACATAATAACTCGTTATTTCGACATATTAAGTCGTTATTTCGACATATTAAGTCGTTATTTCGACATAATAACTCGTTATTTCGAGATATTAAGTCGTTATTTCGACATAATAACTCGTTATTTCGACATATTAAGTCGTTATTTCGACATAATAACTCGTTATTTCGACATATTAAGTCGTTATTTCGACATAATAACTCGTTATTTCGACATATTAAGTCGTTATTTCGACATAATAACTCGTTATTTCGACATAATAACTCGTTATTTCGACATATTAAGTCGTTATTTCGACATAATAACTCGTTATTTCGACATATTAAGTCGTTATTTCGACATACTAACTCGTTATTTCGACATATTAAGTCGTTATTTCGACATAATTAAGTCGTTATTTCGACATAATAACTCGTTATTTCGACATAATTACCCAGCTAACAAAAATACGTAACTGTTACGTAACTGCAACGTAATCTGGTGACCAAAGTTCCGTCGTGGCGACGTAACTAGTTACGTCGTGGCAACCGGAAAAGTGAAAGGTGCGTATACGTCGCCACGACGTAACTTTGTGACGTTGCCAGTTCGTAACTGCGACGTCGTGGCAACGTCGCGGATCAATAGTTGTGTGCTGGTAATCAGTTGGTAATTCTTTATAATTATTTATTTTCTATGGGCGGACATGCAGTAGTTTAACCTAATGTATGTCCTCATATGCCCAAACTAAAGGCCGTTTCAACAGCTGTGAATGATGAATACAGACTCGAAATGAATTCAGTTCATTTATTTTGAAAAACGCACACATATAAACAGTAAAATACACCCAAATTATTAATAAAAACATAGGATATACAGCGAAATATGAATGAAAGTATTCAGGACGTTCTGTGCTCAGCATCAATATAAACAGGTATGCAGATATGGTAGCATAATATTTGCTAGCAGACATTTCAGATAATTAAGATACCATAATCACAGAGGTATAAATATTAACAAAAGTACTTGAATTAGACTGTATAAACATCATTTTTCAAAACAATAAATCTTTAAGACATTGAAATTGTTTATAAAACAGAACAATGACCAGTTATAACCACATTAGAACATATTTCACCCACAAATGTAAATTCTGTCATTAATTAGGCTATTTACCCTCATGTAGCTCCAAACCCATAAGACCCTTTTGTGCAGACCACAAATGAAGATATTTTTAACAGATGCCTTGTGTACGCAAAAAACAGCAACTACAAAAATAGTATGTCTTTATTCACAAATTATGTATATCCAACGCATTTTCACAAAAGCAGCATGAGATGGCCAGTTCTCACGCCAACACAACACTGATGCATCATGGTGCTCTCGTGAACATGTTACTTTGTAAATAAAAATGCAATGTTTTTTTGTGCACACAAAACATTCACATCACTTCATAAATTGTGGTTAAACAACTGGGGCCTGTACCATGTACCATTAAACTAAGCTGGCTTGTGTAATGGATTAAGGGTATAATAATTCTATAAATAATAAAAAATAATCATCTATAAAAATCAGATAATTTTATCTTTAAAAATGTTTTATGTGCGTCCTTTAATTTGGAGTAAGAGAAACTGGAGGAGTGGCTTTATTGCGTCAGAGATGTCACTTTTTTTTTATCACAAAGCTACGAACCGACTGCCCTAAACTCAGTGCTTTTTCCCTCACTGCGCCTACGCTAAAATATATCTTTTAACTATTTAAACTTTATTGCAGCAAGAAAGAAAACGAAAAGAGGGAGATCTTTAGATAAAGTAATGTTATTATCACGGGAAATGTGAATCATTGTCCATAATTTTGCAATCAGTGATAAAGACAAACGTTGCAAAATTATAAATATTTCAGTTTTAAACCATGAAGGCGAGCCGGTGCATACCACACAAACAATTTGCAAACTGCATGAGAGTAATGCCCGTGAAGAAGTTTTCAAATCCAAGTCAATTCAAGCTACAGAAAGTGAAAGTAAAAACTGACCGAGCTTTCGGAATCTGTCGCTGCATTAACAGCACATATTCTCTCAGAGGAGACGAAAGACATATTGGGTAGTTTTGGATAGGCTATTGTCTTCATTTATTTTCTAAAGAAAAAAAAAAAATCTCATATGGCTGATATACCTAGTGAAAAACAACAACAACAGAATTGAAGTATTTCGTGTTAAACAAGTTGTTTTTGGAATTTCCTTGTCTGTAATAAAGGTTTTATTTTCATTGACTGATTATTCATTAAGCTGTTCGGAGTCGGACAGGCTAGCTAGACTGTTGATAATTTTAATTATAGGCCTAATAATATATCTAAATGTTTTAAATAATTTTCAGTGAGGAGTAATCTAAATTAATCTTTTATTATTCGCGTCTCAGTTGTGCGGTAAATGCGCAATTATTTTCGGGGCAAATGAATAGTAGATCTATACATTTAATAATAAAGCTACAATAATAATAACAATAATTTTCAAGAAATGTCTTAGATTTCATTAAAAAGATCTACACTTATGTTTCAAAGATGAACAAAAGTCTTAAAGGTTTGGAATGACATGAAGGTGAGTGATGAACATTTTTGGCTTAACTAAGACATTACGTAAATCAGTTCCCTCAGGCGCACCAGTCTCTGATCTTCTGGTTCTTCTGCTCCTTCCACCATCCCAATCCTGGATTATTGAGCCACCACAGAAATTTCCACTTTGAATGCTTTAGCCTGGCGTTTTTTTCACCAGCATCTAAAGTGAGAAAGAAAACAATAACCCAAATGTAAATGTAAAAATAATAACAAAAAAAAAACAATGGCTGTCCAAAATGTAAAGTATACACTGGAGTTTTCCCCACTGTTAGGGCATTTCCACCTCAGGGCACAAAAGAGTGGGGACTTACAGTATAAGAACAGTTTTCTAGAATTTTCAGCACAGTTTTTCTGTCACTTCCTATACAGGGCTCCAGACAGTTTTGTGACCGATTTTTCTGCCGGTGCAAGTAAATTTTGTGAGCGATCGCACTGGCTCAACCACCACATTGCCCCATCTCATAAGCGCTGCTATTTCTGTTGCATATGAGAACATCAACAGCGAGCGAAAGAAAACTAGTGAAACCGTGCTACGAGCTGTGCAGTGCAGACTGTTTATCAGCTGGGATCAGCGCAGCGCAAACAAACTTCTCCGAGCTCAGAACAGGTTTACGCAGGAAGCAGTGTTGATTTCGTGTTACTGTACAGTGCTGCAAGATCCAGTGAGGAGCACTTGAATTTGCTGTAGAATGAATAAGCTTGCCTTGAGCTCTAGTGAGAAGCATTCAAATTCTGCACAGAAATCTGTTATAAACAGGTCAAACAGCGCTGACATATAACCAGAAGTAGTAACGCTAACTATAACCATGGTGTTGTGGCAGAAATAGTTGAATTTCATTACATTACGCATTTAAGGGTTTGTACAACCTTTTGAGAGAGAAATTAAAGGGGGCATCATTAAATTAATTAAATTAAAGGGGGCATCAAATTACCACTATAACCAGTAGATGGCAGCAGAGGAACACTTATAGGCTTATTAGTCATTAATTTCTACTTTTTACTTTACATCTTGAAATTATAAAATCACTATTATAAAATTTTAAATCATCAAGAAATCTAATTTTGTAAACGTTTGCTCTTTTTTGTGTATGAAGTAAAAAAGTCACAAAGTGCCTTGATAAACAAACTTCTCTGACTGAATCACACAAAGCAAAAGAGCTCCTTTTATAATCACTGAAGTTGTTGGTCAGTTTCATATAATACTACAGAAGAATAATGGTATATTTAATAAGAGTAGAATATGTTAATTTTCTATATAAAACTTACATTTTGCACATGTTACTGTTGTTTATAAAAGTAATTTTAAAACTATAAAAAATGTTGTGCTTCCTAACTCAAGCTCAGTGCTTTACTGTCAAATGTGCATTACCAAGAAATAAATATGTAATATTACTAGTAACTACACTTATTAACAGAGGTGTAAAATACTTGAGTAATTTTACTTGATTACTTTACTTAAGTATTGTTTTGGGGATTTTTACTTTATTCAAGTACAATTTAAACTGACTACTTGTACTTTTACTTGATTACATTTCTTAAGAAAAAAACAGTACTTTTTACTCCTTACAATTTTATTTCAACTTAAAAAGTACATCAAATTTTTATTTTATCTTATGCATATTAAATATGGTAAACGGAAGCTCAACAGAAGTGCATGATCATTAATCACCAATGATCATTATTTTCACGCATCAAGCACACAGTTCTACTTCAGTTGTGACTTTCATAAGGTAAATGTCTGGCTTCAAAAGTTCACCATCAAATCTGAGGAAGCATGTTGAGGTAGCAAAGTTGTGTTTCCCCCCCAAAAAAAGTTTAATCATTATTTTTTCTGTTTTGATAGAGCCATTAGCTGTGTAATATATTGGCTGAATGCACAAGATTGAGAGCAAATAAAATCAGTGATGAAAATTTTAAATATAATTAATATTTTTGTGGGAATTAGGGATGTCAATTTTCAATCATTTCCATAATCGATCGTCGTTTAAATTAACGATCAATTAATCGATTAATCGTTAACCTTAACTACTGCAAAATGCGTCTATTGCAGTGGCATATAGTCACCAGCATGACAGGATGTGCAAATGCCACTCAAAACGCCAGCTTCCTCACCCGAATGAAAAGGGGTTTTAGTCTAAATAAAAGGCTAGTGGCAGGATGGTAAAATGAATAGATGTGATTATGATCATTTGATAAAAGGAAGAGAGCGCGCCGTAGTTACGCACGGGATCATTATACTTTGTGTGCCGTTTCATATCCTGTCACGGAGACCGCTGAATGCGCCTTTTTAAATGGTTTCATGGTGCTCGTTTTTGTATTTTTAAAACATCATAGCAATGTTTGCAATTGACATTATCAGGATTTAAAATAAAATGATCCCAAACAAGTACGGCGCGTGGGGCTGTGACGCGCGGTCAGTGATCCGCTTCCAGAACCACCGGCGATGCTACAAACACACTGTTACCCATTTGAAACATTTTAATGTGAGTATTATGACACAAGTGAGGTACAAAGCTTTGTTAATTAGATAAATAATTGGTTAGCAGGCAAATGTTACATCGCGACCATGCTTTTTGATTCATGCCGAGCGCATACATTTAAATCAAGTCATATGCGGCTTTGTGTTCTGTTTTTCCGGATGGTCACGAATTTAATATTATTTATTGTTTCTTTTCCCAAATCCTCACTGTCTCACCCTCTAGATTCACAGGTTTATTTTATTGTTGTTCACTTTTAATCACTATTTTCGCATCTCGTACTGTGGTAAACATGTGGGGGGAAATGAAAGATTTCGTGGCCATGAATTAAGAATTCGTAACTATGACTTAAATTGTTCCCGCATTTAAGTTAAATCATGGGTTTTCTAGGGAACAAATGAATGAAACATGGACAGCTGCCACAAATTAATATGTCATAGGAACGAATTAACAAGTTGTATGAATGAATAAACTGTCCTGCTCTCGTGCGCAGCCCTGTCAAAGCGAAGTGCCCGATATGCAACAATTATCTAGGGAAATTATAATTGAACATGACTTATTACTACATTTCAATACAAAATAACTTTGTACTGTATCTGTTTTAATGTACTTTTAAAGTTTGGATCATATTAAAAGCGTAGTTTGTACATTAGTAAATTATTTTCATGTAAGAATCATCCCCTTCACATTGAGTAGAAATTTGGACTCTCAATTAATATTTTTAAAATCTTAATAATTACATGATTTGCTCATTAATTCATATAATCAGTCACTAATAATTATGTATAAATATTTTCTGAGAAAAAGCCCAAATAAAAATGCCCCAAATAAACAATTATAAGATTTAATTATCCTTTTAGAAAGTGACGTAGACAACACAAAAAAGTGGCCTTTCAAAACATTAATGTTGTATGTTTTAATTCTATGACTCTCCTCAATAATTCAGCCCATTATTGCATTCTGTCTGGAATATGTTTCTAACCTCTGCATCACATTGTTATTAAAAGTGATAGTTTACCCAAAAATTAAGATTCTCGTGTCGTCCCAGATGTTTATGACTTTCTTTCTTCAGATGAACACAAGCAAAGATTTTTAGTCCGTGTAATGCAAGGGGACAGAACCACTTCAGAAACAACACAAAGTCAATACGATGGTCAAGTAAAAAATATTGATTCATTAACAGGGGATGTATGAGTTACTGTCATATTCATGTAAACACCTTAATCAAACTATCACCGTCGTGTAGGACTTGTCGCCGCATTTTGCGACAGGATACACGCACGGCAGTGATGATCAACCGTTTGACGGCAAATAAAAGAGCTTCAACACCGCCGTCGTCTGTATGCACGTACAAATAATTAACTGCGCTTGAAGCTTTCATAATATTAAAAATGAAACACCCAAAACTGTATATAGCATCATCACAAAGACGAACTATATGTTTACACGTGAAATTCTGGAGGGGACGTCGGATGGCGTAACGTTGGGACGTAATGACGCATGACATTAATCGATCTATGTACTATAACATGTAAAACGGGAACATTAAAGGATTATTCTAAAAGCAACTCATGTAAACACCTTAATCATAATATTGTCTTATTCAGAATAAGGTAAATAATTAGATTACTGATGTCCATGTAAACGTAGTCAATGTTGAGATTTCCTGCAATATATTCTGAACATGACAATTCAGAGAGGCAGGATGACTTCTAGATTGATGACTTACAACACTGGTGTCCAGTCCTGGGCATGGAGGACCAACGTTCTGCAGAGTTTCTGGTGATACTTGATCAGCTGCTCAGGTCTGCTTAATTGGGGTTGGAGCTAAACCAAACTAAAAAAAGAGAAAGAAGACAACCAATATTATGATGTTAACAAAGATAAAGTTAAAAATTATGATTCATAAATATGCACAACATCTGAAAATGCACAAAGATGAGAAGAAAGCAATGTGTTTAATGAGAACTTTCAACCCACTGAAAAATAAGAAGCAATATTAAGTCACAGATGCATTTTTATTTATTCTTGTTATTCATATTATTACTCTTGAAATAAGTTATAATTACCTTTTGGTTTATTGATGATTTTCAGTCTCTGAAATAGAAACGTTCTATCAATTATGGATGGCATCATACATACATCATACGTAACGATATTTAAAGGTCCCATGACATGCTGCTTTTTGGATGCTTTTATATAGGCCTAAGTGGTCCCTAGTACTGCATCTGAAGTCTCTTTCCCGAAATTCAGCCTTGGTGCAGAATTTCAGCCACTACGAGCCAGTCCCATGAGCTTTCCTTAGGACGTGCCATTTCTGTGTCTGTAGCTTTAAATGCTAATGAGGAGGAGAGAGGCGGGGCAAGGTGGAGGGTGGGTGTGTGGCCTTAACCAGCTTGCGCTAATGTTGACAGTGGATGTATCTAGGGCTGCCACTAACAACTATTTTTATATCGATTAATCTATCGACTAATTTATCGATTAATCTAAACGATTAATTTTCCACAAAAAAACAAAAACAATTTTACTTAAGAATATTTTATTAAACCAAATTAAATTCAAATTTCTATGAAATCCTTTTTTAAAGCAAAAGTAAAGTGCAACAGAGTACAAGAAGCAAGTGTCCATCTCATCTCAGTCCAAATCACTGAAATCAGTTCAGTATTATAGTGTAAGAAAGACAACATATCCACGTGTTCTAGTCTAATAATAACATTATAATCAGTATTTTAAATAAGGAGAAAAATGTAAATGTGCAGTATTTCTGAAAAAGAAAAAAAATTAATGGAACCATTAAAATGGAATCCAGAAAATAATGGAAAACAGAATTTGGTAAAGATAAAATTGTAAAACTCAATTAATTAGACAGGCTTTTTGATTAATACAATTTAATTTAACCATTAAAATAATATTTTTTTTATGTGGTTATAAAAATAGATGTAAGTGAACAATAGCTTTTAAAATGACTTAAAATACATATATAATAGCAATGATGCAATAATAATTAGTTCAAATAAAGTATCAAAAGCAAGAAATCATATGGTTTTATTGAACAAAACTGTTAAAATACATAATGTATTATAAACAATAGAGCTAATGTAGATGACGCATAACAACAAAGGCCTGCAGGGGGCGCCGACGGCCTGATTATTATATTTTCACATTACTGCACGATCTAATCCTTGTTTAATATTGATCAAGCACCATTTAATTCAAATGTCCACTTAATCTTTAATATTTGGCCATTTCTTTAGAACAGAAATGCTATAGACACTGTAATTAAATGAATATGTGGACATCAAAACGTGTAAACTCAGTGAGGGTTTGAGCTTTTATTTTGAAATCGCGGTGTATTCTCCTGTGTTTGCACAGGTTTATAAATGATTTACCTTACAAATCTGATGAAATGGCGCACGTTGTGTTCCCCGATGAATGTTATAATAAACCCAAACTCACAAGAACATGCAGAGATGAGTTTAAGACGCTCCACACATGTAAATGATCAGTTTCTGTGGAGCTACTGTGAACGGAGCCGCTGTGAGACGCACGTGCTTAACCTACACGCATGTAAATAATTAAAGCACATATACTGTGTTAGAACTGCATCGCATATAATTATTTAATTAAATCATAGCCTTTGTGAATTCACAATTATGCTTAATTATGATTTTTAAATGGGTTTAATGTCATGCAACCTTGGAAAATAGTCTAATAATGTGTTTTATGGATTCTCGTCCGTGAAATGCGGCACTTCCGGTATTTTGACGGTTAGTCGACGCAGCAAAATGAAGTCGATGATTTTTCAAAATCGACTAGTCGACTAACATCGACGAATCGCGACAGCTCTAGATGTATCGCAATGGCTTGTAGACACGCAGTCGTTCAAGCTTTTCAGTTTGACCCAGAATCTGATCCGGTTGGAGAAGCACCGGATGAAGAAGTTGCAACTCAGTGGCTACAGCAGGACGTCTCCGAATGGTTAGTTTAAAATATTGTGTCTGGATACGGTACTTTAGTTGGTTTGTTTATGTATGCTGTTACAGTTATTATCATGTAGCTAATGCTAGCCTATGTTGTTGGCTTTTCATGTTGCTCTGAGCAACTGCCATACTCCGCTCGTTTGCAAGCCATGATGTCTCTCGAGGAAAAAAAAATATTGCGCTCGCCTCGCACAGTCCTAGCTCATTTTCTCATGGGTGGGCAAAGCAGAGAAAGGGGAGGTAACCTTTCCCCGTATGACGACATAAAGGGAAGATTCCAGATTGGGCCATCTGAGCTTTCATTTTCTCAAAGGGATGTACACCAAGAAAACTTTATTTATTTGATCATAAATAAAAACAGTAATGTTGTGAAATATTATTATTATTATTATTTAAAATAACTGTTTTCTATGTGAATATATTGTAAAATGTAATTTATTCTTGTTTTCGCAAAGCATGATTTCTGAAGGATAATGTGACACTTAAGACAGGCATGATGCTGAAAATTCAGCTTTGATCACTTTTTAAAACATACTGAAATAGAAAATAGTTATTAAAAAAATGGTAATTTCACAACATGACTGTTTTACTGTATTTTAATCAAATAAATGCAGTGAGTGGTGAGCATAAAAGACTTCTTTCAAATACATAACGAACCTGACCCTTAAACTTTAGGTAGAGTATGAGGTATTACTTACAAGTCATATGGCTCATAATGTCTAGAGATGTTCTTCGACAGGAGATGCGCTCCAACTCTAGTGCACAGCCATCAGCGTGGAAGAATCTAGGAACATAAACAATCTGTCACAGAGCCAACAATATTTATTATACAATGCAAGGTTTATTTAAACTGTAGCAGAGGTGAAATGCAGAAAAGAAAAATAATAATTTACAGAATATACAATTTAATAACATAATGTACATTTTTAGGTTTACTTATTTAGTAATGCTCTTACAGTGTTACATATGTTTGGACATCAAAGCCCTTTTAAAATAACTAACAAACAAACACACACACACACACACACACACACACACACACATATATATACGTATATATATATAATTTTGCAAAAGAAAATTAAAGATGCATGGTGATATAGCCCAAATATGTTGTGAAAGATGCATATAAAGTTATTTAATAAGCTTTCTCTGATCACCAGTGTTTTCTATTTCTCTGTCAGCAGCTCCCTTCAGAAATTTTAAAATCAGGAACTTCTCCAGTGTCATAGAGGGTTTTTTTCTGACACTTCTGAAATCACAGAACAAGTGGTATCAATATGTGTTTACCATGAAAGATCAAAACCTGTTTTAAGTTTCAGCCCATTTTCATGCTCCATGTAAGTGACGCAAGTTATCCGATTAACTGTAAAGTGCATTCTTTCAGGTTAATTTAATTAGCTTACTTCCATTCATCCATTGACAAATTGCCAGCAAAACCTTTATATAAAAAACTCATCTACACATAAGATGACATTAAAAGCCCAAGCTTTCAGAAACAAGAGCTCAAGTCTATAGTTAACTTACCTCTTATAGTTAGCCTTACGGTTGTGATGCTAACGGACTTTTTCCGAAGACACGAAACCATTTCTGTAAAGAAAATATTCAACGGAAGCGTGTCATTTACATGAAAAAAAGTGTCAAGAACACTTGTATGTACTATTTGTGTAATTTTAGAGACTAAACTTACCTGAAATTAGTGAAAACAACAGTGAGAGACGGCGTTTAGCTGTTGACAGTTGAGCTGCAGCCCCGTTTCCATGGTGACTTCCTCCGGGTCAGCGCACGCGCCCATTAAAGCACGTAGAAGTCACGCAGAATTTATGTAAATATATTATAATATACTATAATAGCTTTAGAAGTGGTAAACTTGGTGTAGAAATAACATTGATAAAAAACTAAGGCATAGGAATATATATTTTTATATATTTAAACACATATTTACACATCATGAACCATTTTTAAACTTTAGTTTTATGTATTTTCAAAATATATTTCAATATATTTAACAGTGCTACATTCCTATGGGTGTAATTAATGTGAATTTATTAATCGGACTATATAAAGGCTGTATTTTACTATGGTGTTTGAACTACTGAGATGTAATATGTTTTTATGGATGCATTAGGCATATTATATAAATGATTGTTAACAGGTGTACTACACGCACATGCGTTTTCAACGAGATAACCCACTGGGGGCAATTTCTGCCATGCCAAATATACAGTATATTTACATAAGGTTTGCGAATATTAATAACAAATAATGTATGGGATGTGCAGGTTGTGCGGTGACATAACTTGAAACTATTTTTACAATCTATTTCTTCACATGCTATATTAAAAAGCAATCGTCCATATTCTGACTTGGTGCAAAGAAACACATTTTTATTATATATAAAGAACGAACAAAAATTATGGTAATGAAATTACGTGCATACTACGTTGCAGTTATGTTGCCAGTAAGTCATGAAGTTACCAATATATTACGATTAGAGGACCTATCTGGGACGTTCTTGGTTACCTTGTTACGTTAGGAGGACGTAATGACGACGTTGTGAGTTGGTAATGGCATGGTAATGGAATTACATGCATACGACGTCGTGGTTACGTTGCCTATTGGTAAGTCACGAAATTACCAAAAATGACCAATAAGTTACGTAACTGTTACGTCGTGTGTTAGCTGGGTAAGTCGTTATTTCGACATAAGTCCATTATGTTAAGGTTGTATTCGATATCAGCCACTAGAGGGCAGAATAAGACAGGGAATCAATTTCAGAACGCAGCTAGTCTTAAGCACTTTTACAAGTTGGTGCTCCAAAATCTCAGAGGTTTTTTGCTAATTGCCAGTATTGCTCTTTCAGCCAGCTTTTTATCTGTTATATAAATGCATCATTCATTCATTCATTCATATTAATTCTTCTTCGATAGCCTATTTTGCTTCATGTGCTTGACCTTTATTTTGAATCAACGGCTTGCACTATTAAGGCTGGCGCCATAGTTGCCAACTCTCGCGAGACAAATAGGCAACCGCAGCTTCAAAAACAAGCCCAAAACAAGCCCAATATTTTTTTTGATGATTTATTATCATCAATATTACTTATAAGCAATTATGTATTACCAATAAATGAGCCTGCAACATATTAAACTGAAACCACTCTTTTATCTGAAAAGCAAAAACAGAAGCTATTTTACAAAAATTAGCAAACTGCAACAAAAGTGGGAACAAAACTCGTCTCCTATCACCTGTGATGCAGAATAGGATTGGAGAGATGGAAAAGGAGAAAAGCACAAGAGCTTCAAAGGGGAGCTGTAACATAGCTACATATTTATAGCCTAAAATATATTGGGGTCATTCTATGGAAATGTCCATTTTTCTGTCCCTAGCCTTTACAGAAATATTACACTTGAAAAACACTTGGTTACATTTTTTTTATATATATTTTAAAATGAAACAATGTGTTATATGAACAATTACACCTTCTTGAGCCATCAATGTGGCAATATTTGTTTTTAATTCATTATAAAGAATTCCAAGCACCACAAAACTGCTCATTACAGCCATGTACAGAGGGAACGTGCTTTATTTTGATGTCAAAAACAGGTTTTTCTTCCATTTAAAATAAAATAATGTATACATAACTATCAAATAAATGACATAAAAAAAACAAAATGCCACATAAATATTATATAAAAATATATAAAATATTATATTAAATTATAATATAGCTATATTATATTAAAAAAGAAAATATTAAATATCAAAAAAGATTTTTCTTAAAATCATTAAGCTGTCATTTATGTGTATTCATGAAGTCAAAATCTAATCTAATAATGTGGTCTAAGTTTAAAAAGAAATACATTTTAAGACATCTTGCCATACCAGGCTATTGAAACCAAATGTATTTACTCTTAGTATTAGGACATGGCTACTTGTTTTTTTATTACAGCCTGTGATAATTAATACATTACAAAAACATTATAAACATTTGGCTAAAAGAAAGTCACCCCTCTCCTCTCTTCTTCTATCATCGCTTGGATTACAGCGTCATGCTTCTTTCTGAATGTGATTTTTCTTCAATGAGGGGCGGAACATATGGCAAATTACTCTACGGCTCTTATATTATTGCACTGGTTGCTATTAACTGCGAGCAGACAGAGTGCCAATCAATGCATTGGAAAATAAGGCGAACATAAATAAAGAAACGAAGTTGCTTGTCAGATTTCCCAAACAAGCAACCATATCTTTTAAAATAAGCCCAAAAAACCGCAACCCGCGACCAGGGATTTTTTCCCGCAACTTTACAAAAAAAGAAGCCCAAAGTCTCGTATAATACGCGGACTTGGCAACTGTGGCTGGAGCTCTCTGGCAGCGGCATGTCGCAGCGCAACTTCCGGTGGCATCCCCAGAAGCCACGGACTTACTTAAATGATCTTTTCCAACAACGAATGCTTTCTATAAGTATTATAAATATGTTTCTACTGATTTTTATTATTATTATTATAAAATAGCAGGAAAAAAGCAATTTGCAACGAAACTTAATTAGGCCTAGTTTTGCAACAAATTAAAAAAAAAAAGGTTTATTACAGTTAAAACATTTTGCTACACTCACCATAGTTTAAGCATGCTATTTGTAGTAAAACCGATTGTAATGATAATACAAAAAAAAAAAAACATTTCTCTGTGATCCCACATTTGCCCATTTTCATTTTTGTATTCTACTTTACAAATTAAAAATTACTAAATTTTTATATAGGAACACCACCATTGACAGAAATGAACCTTCCCATTATAAGAGTCACAGTTATGTTCTGTTTTGGTTTAGCTTTCCAAGTGTTTCTAGGCTTGTTTGAGATGCGCCTCGCCTCGCCTGAAATGTAGGTGAGAGTATGCTGTAGTAAAGGGAGGAGTGAAATAAGCGCAGTCAAGACGGACAGTTCTGACCTCTTATATAGCTAGGGAGTGGTCCTCACTATTTTTTTCATGGGAGCCGCACTGATAGGGCAAAGTCAATCGGAGAGCCACTTTTACTGCAAAGTATCAAAAAGCATCAAAAGTTACATCCAGTCATAAATAGCATGTATTTTTATCAATCTGTCATCCCTGATATGCAATGCAATGTAATACAAAAGGGGCTATCATTCTTTATCATTTACCAGTCAAATTTGTAACTAGGACAAGATGATTTCTAAAAAAGCAGGATTACCTTAATGCTGGGAAGACCTCAAGTTATTTTTTTCTATACTAGCCCATCATGTATCTATCTAACCATCCGGCGCACATTCGGCGTTAAGAACTGTTAAGATTAAAACTGGCAACTCTGCAGTGCGTCATGGACATAGGACAGAGCAAGTGTAAATATCTCTAGTCTATATTTCCATCTTGTAATGCCGCTGTTTTAGGTATTTTTTTAAATATAAATTATTTGTAATAGAGCAGACACTGTCTGACCGTGTCTACACCAGACGCGACAGTTGTCATGCCGCGCCCGCTGCGCTAAAAGTCTGTCTACACTTGATGCGAAAAAGCGACAGTTGCAAATCACTTGAACTTAGTGCCAGTACAGTTCTTCATAAATGGAACGAGGCATCAGTTTACTGATGGGGATCGTGTCGCATCGCGCCGCGCAGCATCCAGTGTAGACAACATGGGTTCCAGAGTATGTGAGCGGAGTGGAGCGCCAACAATTTCCTCTCCGCGCTCCGAGCATTTAATAATCACTCCGCTCCAGCTCCCGCTCCAGCTCCACTCCTCGCTCACTGATCTCAGAAACACCGCTCCGCATCTAAAGTATTTCAGTATGTTTGAAATATCACAGATCTGTTCATAGTATATTAAAAGAAGAGAGGATAATAAAATAAAATAACAGGAGAGTTTCAAAGTGGCTTATTGGAAGTGTGAAAACTTTTTTCTACCACATGGCAAGTTAAAAGGTATAATTGCAGATTTTTGCAGTGCCAATTTTGTTTCTGATGAAAAGAACAGTACATTTTCTGAGTTATTTTACCTACGGATCGCTTCATATCTTACAGATTTCTGTTCATTCGAAATCAGATACAGATGAAGAAGCACTGTAAGATTACATTTGTTTGAATGCATTATTGAGAGAGTGATTGTGTGTGAATATGTGTTGTAGTACTTGTTTAAATCATGCTTTCAGCTGAAAATATTCAGTATCAGAAGCAGGGCCATAGCTAGAGGATTGGGGGCCCCCTGAAAAAATATTGATGTGGGCCCCCCCACACACACATATCATATACTGGACAATATACAAGCATGGAACCAAATTGCATGCTTTTTTTGTGGTTTTCATAATATCTCAGTTATACAACTAATAAAATATTAGAATTATTCACAGAACATGGGCCTATATAGTAAAATTCCTGGATTTTGTGGGGCCCCCTGGTCAGTGGGGGCCCCTAGAATTGTCACCACCTTTCACCCCACTAGCGACGGATCAGATCCTTCCTGATCAGAAGGAACAAAGTTACAAATTCATTGAGAACTATAACTTCCCGCTCACGTCATCATAGCCTTCACATTCTTTTTTATTTGAGTGATCCTTCTCTATCAAGCTAGCTAAATATGTTTAACATGTGAATTCTTGCTAAATATGCAGTCATATTACAGGCCGTTGGCATGAATTGTACTTGTGATGGAGCGCTCTTGGAGCGAGTGAAAACCACGACGCTCCGACTTTTAAAATATCCGCTCCTCCCTCCATTCAAAATTACACCGCTCTGCTCCGCTCACGTACTCTGATGGGTTCTATCGCGCCACTCGCGTCCGGTGTAGACATGGTGTAAGTTTTTTAATAGGTTATGTTATAGCCCTGCTTGTTTTTAATGTTTTTATGAAATATCTGGAATGACTGCATGATAATATCATCGTATTATTTGCTGCCATGCGAGCCACAAAGTAAATCTGGCGAGCCGCGCAATGAGTCTAACACTGAGCTAGAGGATATCGCGTTATTCTCACTCATGTGCTGTGTTGCTGATAAACCTGGTATAATTTCAGTTCTGTTGCTTTTATATGAATATAAGTATGATGAACAATACAAACATGTATTTTATTTTTTTATAGAAATATGACAGCGGTCACATCTCACACAGAGATCGCACTGTCATAGTGTTTGGAAATATTCATGCATAATTTAAATTCATAATCGCAGGAAATCAGATTTTTTTAAAAAAAAAAACACTTTAGCAACATCACAGTTGTGTGAACCAATGAGCATTAAGCTGTGTCGTCAGATTTCCCATCATGCTTTTGATCAGCGGCAGTCAGTGCAGAGCAACTGCGCGCGACTGCACAATCCGACACAGCCGCCTCGCCGTCGCGAGAGTTTTTTTGACACAAGTTAGCATATGACATCAGAGCAAGTCGGATGTAATTTGGACACTTTTTTTAACCGGCATGCATCTCGCGTGGTTGTGCGCAGATTTTGCTCATCTCAAACAAAGCCTCTTCCGTCTCCTGATTGTGTTGGATTGTGCAGTCGCGCACAGTTCTGTTCCTCATTAGTTTCCATGGTTTTTGATGAATTACTCCACACCTGTTTCAGTTCTCACCTATTACTTTTCTAGTATTTAAGTCCTGTGTTCTTCCCCGTTCTGTTGTCTGCTCTTATTTGTGCTTATGTGGTGTAGATTTTCCTGTGTATTATTATTAAATTTAGCGTTGTACTCCTTCGTCATGCGCTTTCTTCTACAGCCACTGCGCTCCAATAAGGCAATATTTGACACCTTCAAGGTTATTTTATTTTTTAAAAACCTTTGTAATGCCTCTAACTTTATTAAATGTATGTCATCTTTTGTGCCAAAAAATTCAGATTTGTAAACTTTTATCGACATTTTTAATTGAACGAGTGAATGAATGGCGAATTAAACAATACATTCAATTAAAATAAGATACAATCAGGTAGAATAAGTTACTATATCAAATGAAATCAGCATCAACAATTCATCTTTGCAAGGCACAGAAGAGCACAAATGTGACATTAAGGAATATTTACAGACTTTTTTGACAAGACTCAGAGGTGGCATTGCATTTCATAATAACAATGTTATGAGATTAATGTTTTAAATATAGAAATTACCATCTGGAAATTAATTAGATTTAAATTACTCAATTTATACTTTAAAAATGAAACAGAAACGTAGTATGTGATGGCAAGTCACTGTCTTTGTCACTGAGCATTCATTCAATCGATTCCTTCAAACTGCTGATTCATTTAGGAATGAAGCAAGTGACTGTCTATATGAATGGGTTATTTAATCATTTACTCAATAGATTTGTTCAAAAACACAGATTCATTCATAAACCAAACACAGCTGTGTTTGCTTGGAGATGTGCAGCAGCTCAGCTGTGATTTGTTTGGAACTATTTTCGTTGACGAAATAGTGTTCCTAAAATTTAAGTCACTTAATAATAACTTTTGATTAAATTCACAAATGTATAAAACTGTAGTATAAATTCAATTTCACATTTGCAAACTCCTGTTATAATCATTAAAAGCTGTCACTCCTCTTAGTTCATCGAGATCTCACACACTGTCTATTTTAATTAATGAAGCTCTCTACACTGCAATAAATCTATTATTTACATTGTCTCTACACTTCGTTTATTATAACGAACGATAAAACCTGCAGTCTGCTTAGTGCTTTCATGATCTGTGCTGTGAGGAGCAACACGTGCACCGATAGAGAAGCATTTCTATTGGCTGCAGTCAGCAGGTATAGGCCTATTATGGCCAATCACAAAAGAGAGAAAGGTTTATGTGCAGAACTGGGATCGCTTTTGTAGTCTTTTGAATAGATAAAATATAGAGATCACTTTAATTTCCAAATAAACCTATTCAGTTGGAAATAAATCGAAATTCACTCCCCGGACTCCGTCCCCCCGCGTCCCCCCCATTTCCAGCCCAAACACAACTTGAATTTAACAAACAAAAAATGTAGATGTTTTAAGGTGTTTTGAGTTTGATTTTTAATAGATCTTTGAGCTTTTTAATTTTGTGTTTCAAAATGATATACATTACAATCACACACACACACACACACACACACACACACACACACACACACACACACAAACATATATATATATACATACATTTTATATATACATACATTTTATATAATAATTTAATTTAATTTTTACTATATATTGGCCTCTCTCTCTCTCTCTCTCTCTGTGTGTGTGTGTGTATGTGTGTGTGTGTGTGTGTGTGTTTTAAATTAATCAATAGCATTTATTACGAAGAAACAACCGCCTGCACATTGAGAACCAATAGCTGCAAGATACCACAGTTGTAACATAAATCTATAGGGAAATATATCTATTAAATATATCTAAATAATATCTATTCCCTTAACAGATTTAATTTTAGCTATATATTATATTACCTATAGGCCTATAGCTAAAAAGATTAGACAAAATTTTACATAATAAATAGGCTAAGCCTAATGCAGTTTGACTTTCTCCATAGCATTTTAAAGTGGCTGTTTCTCTAAATAATTCAAATAGATCACATATTTGACCATCAAATCTTATCACACTTCTCGATCGCCTGGCCATCGGGAGCACCTCACCGGGACATTCCATTCAAGTAGTGGGCCGATCGCCGAAACGAGAGAGAGCTCCCCGATATTAGGCGCTGTTTTTAAATTACAGCGCATGCGAAACCACTAAAGCAGATACTCCAAAAGCGCGAAGCAGCGCTCCCCGATTCATCCAGCCGCTAGCCGCGCGTCAAAGAGCGGATCAGTCACCCGCACAGCGCCGCGCTTCTGCCGCGATTTATAAGAGATAAACAGCGCAAGTCTCTTGATCCATTCGGATGTGACACAGAATTGTTATACAGTCGCGTGATATGAAAACATTAAAAGTTCTGTAGTGATGCTGGCTGAAAACAGCCACGACAATGAGGTATATTGGAAAAAGCTAATAGGCTTGTCAATTCAGCACCATAGTAATTTAACTTGAATTTATTAACACTGTACAAATCTGTTGACAGAAATTTATTTATTATAAATGTTACTGTTATTACATATTGTGGAATGTTTTAATTGTATAGAAGGTGTTTTGTAGTTTCTTCATGTTTAGTTTTTTTTAACTACAAATTGTATAGTTTATTATTACGTATTACTTATTTTAAAAATCATAACCATGCTAATGAGGACCATGGTTTTACTTCTTGTGACCACCATCCTACTAATAACTCTGGATTATAAGCAAGAACTTATTTCTTTTTAGATGTTTAGTTCTAATGAATTTTAATTGAAGTAAAATGTTAATTCAATAAGGGCCTGATTAAAGATAAATATCAGTGTCTTATATAAATTAGGTTATTATTATTTACAAATAATAAAGTTCTTAAACGGAGATTCACCCAAAAATGAACATTGTCATCATTTACTCAACATCATGTTATTCCAAACCTGTATGAATTTCTTTCTTCTGTGGAACATAATTTGAGAAATTCAATCATTTTTTGTTCATACAGTAGAAATCAAGGGTAACCAAAATGGTTTGGTAACATTCTACAAAATCTTCTTTTGTGTTCAACAGGTTTGGAACGAAATGAAGGTGGGGAAATGATAACCGAATTTATTAGCAGTAACTTTCCTGCAGTCTAGCTCAAAACCAATGCTTTTCAAGTGCTTTTATGTGACAAATGCATTATTAAGTTTGTAGCATTAATCTGGGTTTGCCACCGGAAGTGGCGCTGCTGCTGCCAAATAAACCAAATCTAACAGATAAAAAGGCTGAAGAGCAATACTGGCAATTAGCACAAAACTATACAGCTATGTACTAAATAAGTCAATTGCCTATTAGGCCACGTAGCCTATTTGAAACGTATGAATTAGTAGAATATCCAGTAAAAAAAAATATGACAACCTTTTACAGTATAGCATTTATGTGCTACATGAATTTAACTTCAATTAAAGTTAGCCTAGCATGAATGTAAATTACCATCATAAACCTCTGAGATTTTGGAGCACCAACTTGTAAAAGTGCTTAAGACTAGCTGCGTTCTGAAATTGATTCCCTGTCTTATTCTGCCCTCTAGTGGCTGATATCGAATACAACCTTAACATAATGGACTTGTGTCGAAATAACGACTTAATTATGTCGAAATAACGAGTTATTATGTCGAAATAACGACTTAATTATGTCGAAATAACGACTTAATATCTCGAAATAACGAGTTATTATGTCGAAATAACGAGTTAGTATGTCGAAATAACGACTTAATATGTCGAAATAACGAGTTATTATGTCGAAATAACGACTTAATATGTCGAAATAACGAGTTATTATGTCGAAATAACGAGTTATTATGTCGAAATAACGACTTAATATCTCGAAATAACGAGTTATTATGTCGAAATAACGACTTAATATCTCGAAATAACGAGTTATTATGTCGAAATAACGACTTAATATGTCGAAATAACGAGTTATTATGTCGAAATAACGACTTAATATGTCGAAATAACGAGTTATTATGTCGAAATAACGACTTAATATCTCGAAATAACGAGTTATTATGTCGAAATAACGACTTAATATCTCGAAATAACGAGTTATTATGTCGAAATAACGACTTAATATGTCGAAATAACGACTTAATATGTCGAAATAACGAGTTATTATGTCGAAATAACGAGATAAGCTTTCTTTTTTTTTTTTTCCTCACCAGAAGTTATCTCTCTTTTTTTTCCACACCATGCGGTTCAGGGCTTCCGTAATTTTGCTCATGATATTTATAAATGAATTAAAAAGACTAATGTACACAACACTACAGTATTATTTAAAATAAAAAAGCTGTTTACCACAATAAATTACATTTACATTTAGTCATTTTGCAGATTACCATTTTGCAGATTACCAAATTACCATAATTAAAAACAATTTTAAAATGTTAATCATGACTCTTTATTTATTTATTCCTTTAACAATCACATTTACATACATTTTCCGGCACATTTTGGTAAGTTTGGTAAGTAACTGGAAGCCTATAAAAATGTGTATTCAAATTCACCGGCCACTGGCTTGATACATTGTTTCCATTTCTACTCTATGGACTAACTGTGGGGAAGTCGTGGCCTAATGGTTAGAGAGTCGGACTCGTAATCAAAAGGTTGCGAATTCGAGTCTCGGGCTGGCAGGAATTGTAGGTGAGGGGAGTGAATGTACAGCGCTCTCTCCACCCTCAATACCACGACTGAGGTGCCCTTGAGCAAGGCACCGATCCCCCAACTGCTCCCTGGGCACCGCAGCATAAATGGCTGCCCACTGCTCCGTGTGTGTGTGTGTGTGTGTGCGTGCGCGTGTGCACGCACTTTGGCTGGGTTAAATGCAGAGCACAAATTCCGAGTATGGGTCAAGGAGCGGGCTCTTGGTCGTATGTCACTTAACTCATGCATCTTAAATTTTAGCTTTGCTTTTGTGAGCTCTGGCATCTTTCGCATGGAGGTAGCCATTGACTTAAAAAAACGCATCAAGCTCATCCTCCTGATGGTGTTTCCTGCTATTCAAATACTCCATTATTGCAGCATCAACTGCTGATGTAGCACAAGCAGCACTCCTTTTGGATGCAGAGGTGAATTTATTCCCTGGTTCTGCCCTCTTCTGGCCTTTTGGTTCTGGCTGTCTCTCATCTGCATCCTTTGCCTCCTCTGAATCATCTGCCTCATCTGGTAGGTTACTGGAGTTTCTATAAAAACTATTTAGATGTGGTCTGCACAACAATTCATACACTCTAAAAATGCTAAACCTATTTTGGGTTAATTTCAAGCAAGAAATATAGTCATTTTTAAGCAACAGTTGAGTTAAATAAAACTACCCATAAAGGCTGGGTTTAACATTTAACCCAACTGTTGGGTCAAAACAACCCAATCACTATTGTATTTAACCCAGCATTTTTTAGAGTGTGTGAGATTTTAAAATAATTAGATTATAATAAAATAACGGTAACACTTTATTTTAGGGCCTCTTAACTAGTTTCTTATTAGCATGAATATTACTAGAATATTAGCCATTTATTAGTACTAATTAAGCACATATTAATGCCTTATTCTACATGATTGTATTTTACATCCCTAATCCTACCCAATACCTAAACTTAACAACTACCTTACTAACTATTAATAAGCAGCAAATTAGGAATTTATTGAGGGAAAAGTTGTAGTTAATATTGAATAAGTGTTCCCTATTCTAAAGTGTTACCAAAATAACTCACTATGAGTGTAAATAAAAAGCAAAATGTTAATGCAAAAGTAAAGTTATGATTATTGATAATTAATTCAATTCCTGTACTGAAGGTGTGGGATCATAAATTCCAGGATCCCTGCATATTTGTATGGCTTTAGAAACTTTGCTGGGTCTCCACTTTTAGTGGCTGCTTTTTTTTTCTGCTAAGGTGATAGGCATCTCAGATGTTTATCGATTTCTTCCTAGCACTATCCCCTTTAAACAAATAAATATATGATCTTTATATATGAATCACAAATCAATTTGACCAAAGTTAGTACACAAAATTTTGTTAGTACACAAAATGAGAAAAGAAAGTTTAAAACAAATAAAAAAGGAAAATGTAGTCCTACATATTATAAAGAACATTTAGCTTTAATAATGTTGACTTTAATTATAATACATTTTAATACAGCAATCGCTGTGTACAAAATGTAATTGAACATGTTTTGCTTTTCTTGATGCTTTTACATGATTTTAACCAGTAGATTTGAAAGTGATCACAACGATATCGTTCCTCTGTATCGTTATAGTTATAGTGTGAACTATTCTATTCTTTAATATTGAGAACGATTTTTAGAACTATATCTTTATTGTTATCTTTATAGTTATCGTGCTTGGTGTGAACGGGCCATTACACTCCTTTTTTGGGGTCCAGTAGAAGTAAATGGGAAAAGAAGTTTTACAATCCACTAAATCTGCTCAGATGGGATATTTCTAGATGTGTACTTCTAGATGTTTGTCTGTGTACTTTAATTTTGTCACAGCTATGGTGGAATGCGTGCACAAAGAAGATGATCAATACAAATAGTCTTTTAAAAAATCCACACGAGGGTAGATCACAGAACAGGCAGGCAGGAGACACACGTATGAACGTAGTAGACCTGACAAGGGAACACAGGACAGACTGAACTAAATACACAGGCAAATGACACCTGAACCAAATGACATAATCAGACATACACCCCCTGACAAAAGTCTTGTCGCCTAACCAAGTTGTAGGAACAACAAATAATAACTTGACTTCTAGTTGATCATTTGGAATCAGAAGTGGCTTATATGAAAGGCAAAGGCCTCTAGATTACGCGTATTTTACCAAAATAAAATCTTATCATGCCTTGATTTTTAATTATTTAATTAGGACAGAATGGTCAGAC
Source organism: Aspiorhynchus laticeps (assembly GCA_023376895.1). NCBI lineage: Eukaryota > Metazoa > Chordata > Actinopteri > Cypriniformes > Cyprinidae > Aspiorhynchus > Aspiorhynchus laticeps. The sequence goes on along the minus strand of CM041797.1, from coordinate 44,822,416 downwards.
TTTGCTTAGACAAAAGTCTTGTCACTTAACAGAAATAATGTACAGTACAGAACATAAAGTGCCTTCTACACCTTCTACCTTATTTTATTTATTCTCAGCTTAGGTAAAGTAAGTCAAATATGTCCTATCTCATTAGCATCTGAGTTCATACTTACAAAACAGGTAACAGAAGACTTCTCCGTGGTCTGTCCTGGCTTAGCTATAAATCAATGCCAGGGAGGCAGACTTGTGTTATATAAATCAGTTTATTTATTACAATTACTAAGTAAGCAGTACAAATATTCTACAACTATGTACAGTGTATAAGTATTAAATAAAGCATAAATATGAAAAAATTCTTTGCTCAAGGCAATATCAGCGATGGTTCTGGTGCCGGAGAGCTCTTCAGGTGGTCCCGAAGCAGCATCTGATTTCATCATTGTACTTCAGTCATTTATAGACAGCAGGTGGATCCCAATGTCTTGTGACATCATACTGGAAATCCCCTAATAAGTCATTTAAAAAAGGCCTTGCATCTTCTCATTTTTCTTCTTCGGGATTTTTTGCACTGCTGTTTTTTACACTTCGTCTAAAACACATCAGCTGAGGTAATGCCCACCTTCATTTTTCTTCAAAGCTCTTGCCAGGGGTGGACTGGCCATCTGGTCTTTCTGGAGAAGTCCAGAACGGCCGTCCATTTGACAGCCGTCAGCCTGGCTGGTTCATCATCAAAGGTTTTAATGGCTAAAAGTTGATGGTTTGTAATGTTGTAATGTAATGGTATTTGTAGTTGAAATCATTAGAATTTCACTATTTCACGCTTTTATCCAAAGCGACAGACAAATGAGGAGAACAATAGAAGCAATCAGACCATCGAGAGAGCAACAGTATACAAGTGCCATGACAAGTCCCAGTAAGTCTAGCACAGTACACGTAGCTAGGATTTTTTATTTTTTTATTAAATAGAATAGGTAAGTGTTAGTATTAGTTAGTCAGGTGCTGGCGAAAAAGATGTGTCTTTAGATGTTTTTTAAAATGGCTAAAGACTCAGCTGTTCGAATTGAGATTGGGAGGTCATTCCACCAGCTGGGCACAGTCCAGGAAAAGGTCCGTGAGAGTGATTTGGTACCTCTTTGGGATGGCACCACAAGGCGTCGTTCACTTGCAGAATGCAAGTTTCTGCACTGTAAAAGTTGGGCTATACCTTACAATTTTAAGTCAACCAGCTAAAGCAGATTTTTGAGTTTTCTCAACTTATTTTTTAGGAAATTTCTCAACATTTTGTTGTATAAACTTGATATGTGTGATCAAAAATGCACTACTAATTACAGAAAGCAAAGAGGACAACAGAACACAAAAAGCGTACATGCCAGATTGCATTAACTTTAATAACAAAGAATACACAATATGTATCAATAGGAAACTAAATGACATTAACCCTCTACTGCATGCATTTTGATGGTACATGATAAAAAATTATTCCACAATTTTTTAGTTTATTTGGGAACATTTTATTGATAAAACATTTTTTGACCACCCCTCAACCCCATCCCCAAATATTTTTTTCGCAACAATGGTGTTACGGAACTAGTCAGACACAAAGGTAAGTGAAAAGAGATATAGTTTATTGCAGGTTTTGAGGAGACAACAGTGGTGATAGTCCTTGAGTGAGGTAAGTTGCTTCTCTTGATAGTATAGTGGATAGTGAGCTGGGATTAAGACTGTGCCTCTTTCTCCTGGCAGGTCCGTGGCGAACTGGAATCCTGGAGAGCACGAAAGTCTATAGAACTCACAGCAGTGGAGGTATCTGGTAGTGAGAGGTAAACAGGTGGTAAGTATCAACAGGTAAGTAATATAGGTAAGTATACTCAGCTAGCTTTCAGCTGTAGAGTGGCGGTCCATGTAGTATCCACAAGATCGGACAACTGAGTGAACAGAGGCGGGTGCTCTTATAGTAGAGGTGATTGTTGTGGTGATGATGTGCAGGTGGGAGTGATTAGTATTCAGGTGAGGTGGATCGTGGTAATTGATTCGAGGAAGAGCCTGGCCGTTCTGTGACAGTACCCCCCTCTCCACGGTCCGCTCCTGAGGACCGAACCCGGCGTCGTGGTGGTCTACCTCGTCCTCGAGGAGCAGGATGATCAGGATGGCTGGCATGAAATTCCTCCAGTAGTGTAGGGTCCAGAATGTCATCCCTGGGGACCCATGAACGTTCCTCGGGACCGTAACCCTCCCAGTCGACTAGATACTCCAATCTTCCACCACGACGCCGGGAATTCAAGATCTCCTGAACTCTGTAGACGGCGCCTTCGTCCAAGATGAGAGGAAGAGGGGGTTCCTCGACTAGGCCAGGCTCTGGGGAAACAGAAGGAGAATGTGGTTTGAGTAGTGAAACATGGAAAGTAGGATGGATCTTATATTGTGCAGGTAATTGTAATTTGTATGTGACCGGGTTGACCTGTTCCAGAATGGTGAAGGGACCAACGAATCTGGGACTCAGCTTACGGCAAGGCAGGCGCAGCCTAATGTCCCGTGTGGAGAGCCAAACCTTTTGTCCAGGCAGGTAAGTAGGTGTGGGTGAGCGACGAGCATCTGCTGTGATCCTTTGCCTGCGCACTGCCTGCTGTAGATGGTGGTGTGCAGAGTCCCAGACTCCCTCGCTCTCTCGGAACCAGTAATCGACAGCGGGAACATCGGAAGGCTCTCCGGACCAGGGAAACAGGGGAGGCTGGAAACCGAGTACGCACTGAAAGGGAGTGAGTCCAGTGGATCCTTGACGAAGGGAATTCTGGGCGTACTCGGCCCAGCCTAGGAACTGGTTCCAAGAGTTCTGGCAGCCGTGGCAGAAGGTTCTCAGGAATCGTCCAATCTCCTGGATCTTGCGTTCAGTCTGCCCATTGGATTGGGGATGATATCCAGAGGTTAGACTGATGGTCACACCCAGGAGCGAGAAGAAGGCTTTCCACACCCTTGAGATAAATTGAGGTCCTCGATCTGAAACGATGTCTTCGGGTATGCCATAATATCTAAAGACGTGATTGAAAAGTAGCTCAGCCGTTTGCATGGCAGTAGGAAACCCAGGTAGTGGGAGGAGTCGACAGAATTTAGAGAACCGGTCCACAATGACTAGGATACAGGTGTTGTTGTCGGATGATGGTAGATCGGTGATGAAATCCACTCCTAGGTGTGACCAGGGACGGTTGGGTATGGGTAATGGCACTAGCTTGCCAGAGGGAAGATGACGGGAACTTTTGGAAATGGCACACTCTGGGCAGCCCTGAACGAACCGTCGCACATCCCTTGCCATGTTCGGCCACCAGAAGCGATCTTTTAGCAGCGAGAGAGTTGCGTTGGCCCCAGGGTGGCCAGTACCAAGTGAAGTGTGCGAAGAGTGGATGAGTGATGTCCGTTGTGTCCTGGGTACATACTGGTGGTTCGGTGGGCAGCCCGGCGGATTAGCTGGTGGTGCGGCGGAGACAACTGGCGGAGAGGTCCATACGATGGGGCTCGTAATGATATCAGATGGTAAGATACCTTCTGGTTCTTCTTGGGTATCTTCGGTGGTTTGGATACGGGACAGGGCGTCTGCTTTAACGTTACGAGGACCAGGTCGATAGGAGATCTTGAAATCGAATCTAGTAAAGAAGAGAGCCCATCGAGCCTGGCGAGGGTTGAGACGTTTAGCATCTTGCAGATATGCCAGGTTCTTGTGGTCGGTCAACACCAAGAAGGGATGTGTAGCTCCCTCCAACCAGTGTCTCCATTCCTCTAGGGCCAGTTTAATTGCCAGCAGTTCACGGTTCCCTATATCATAATTCCTCTCCGCCGGGCTGAGTTTCTTGGAGAAGAAGGCACATGGATGGAGCTTGGGAGGTTTCCCCTGCTGCTGCGAAAGGACCGCACCTACTCCTGTGGTTGAGGCATCCACTTCTACAATAAAGGGCAGTTCTGGGTTCGGATGAACCAGGAGAGGTGCGGTAGTGAATGCTTCTTTAAGGTGGTTGAATGCTTTCGTGGCATCAATATCCCAGGACAGAGACTTCTTACCTCCTTTCAGGAGATCAGTGAGTGGACTGGTTATGGAACTGTAGTTAGCGATGAAGCGACGATAGAAATTAGAGAACCCCAGAAATCTTTGTAGTTCCTTGATGGTGGTAGGTCGTGGCCATGAGGATATAGCTTCCACCTTCCCCTTGTCCATGCGAATGCCACCCTTACTGATAATGTATCCAAGGAAATGGACTGAGGATTGGTGGAAGATGCATTTCTCGGCTTTGAGGTATAATTGGTACTTGCGTAGTTGTTGTAGGACCTCCGCAACGTGTAGGCGATGTTCGGCCAGGCTCCGGGAGTATATCAAAATATCGTCTATGTAGACAATAACAAAACGGTGGAGAAATTCCCGGAGCACCTCATGCATGAACCCTTGGAACACAGAAGGGGCGTTGACAAGCCCGTAGGGCATAACCCTATATTCATAGTGGCCAGTAGGGGTCACAAACGCGGTCTTCCATTCATCTCCCTCTCTAATACGGATGAGATTGTAAGCGCTGCGGAGGTCCAATTTGGTGAATATGGTGGCACCGCGGAGTTGTTCCAAGGCTGCCGGGACAAGGGGAAGAGGATATCGGTACTTGATGGTGATGAGATTAAGCTTGCGGTAATCAATACAGGGGCGTAGACCACCGTCCTTCTTGGCCACGAAGAAGAAGCTGGAAGCAGCAGGGGAAGTCGATGGTACTATATATCCCTGATTAAGAGCCTCCTCAATATACTCCTCCATGGCCTTCTGTTCGGGTAGTGATAGGGGATAGATCTTACCCCGTGGTACTGGCTCACCCGGAACTAGGTCGATGGCACAGTCCCATGGCCGATGAGGTGGAAGTTGTGAGGCTCTCTTGGGGCAGAAAACATCCTTGAAGGAGGCATATTCAGTGGGGCATTCCACAGATTGCTTCTCCAATGGGCTTTCTATCGAAGTGACTTGGAGAGGTAGCTGTACAGGTACAGACGAAGTGGGTCGAGGTAATTGTGGGAAGCATTGCGGGAAACAATTTGAGCCCCATTTCAGAACCTCTCCAGACCTCCAAGATAACACAGGATCATGTTTCACCAGCCAGGGCAGACCCAATATAATGTCCACAGTTGCCTCCTCCAGCACTAATAATTGGATTGACTCCTGATGGAGTATTCCTATACGGAGCTGTAACGGTCCTACACAACTCTTTATAAGGCGACGAGTGAGGGGCGTACCTGTTATGGTATGGATCTGGTAGGTGGTTTCGGTTGCTGCGGTCGAGAGGTGGAGCTGTTGGCAGAGACTCCCTGAGATGAAGTTCCCCGCAGAGCCGGAGTCAAGGAGGACGGTAACTGGTAGTAAAGTGTTATGGATCAGATGGGCACATGTAGTCAGGGGGTTCATCTTAGGAAAAGGCTGAATTCCACTCACTAACAGCCTTGGCGGACGAATGGTGCATCTCTGGATGAGATGGTCTTCACCTCCACAATACAGACAGAGTCCTCTTGAAATACGCCGTTGCCTCTCAGCAGATGTCAGGTGGAACATATCAGTCTGCATATTTTCAGGAGGATCTCTGGCCTCTGGCTGGTGGTTGGGAGGAATGACAATGGCTGTAGCTGCGATAGCATCCGAAGGGCAGGATTTAATGCGGTTAGAGCATCTGATGGCGAGTTGAATGAACTTCTCGAGCCCATGGTTGTCATCATAAGCAGCGAGATGTAATCTCAAACGGGGATTCAACCCTTGGCGGAAGGCGGTGATAAGAGAGGGCTCATTCCAGCCACTAGCAGCCGCTAGGGTGCGGAACTTCAGGGTATATTGATGGATGGTCATAGAGCCCTGTCGCAGTTGGTATAACTGTTCACCCACTGACGAATCCCCTGGTGAGCTGCTGAAAACCTCTCGGAAATGGGCGAGAAACTGGCCATAGGACTGTGTAGCGGGACCTGCCTGGTGAAGAACAGTCTCTGCCCATCTTAATGCTGGTCCCGTGAGGGACGTAATCACAAAGGCTATTTTAGCTTGATCCGTGAGAAACATCTGGGGATGCAAATCAATGGTTAGTGAACATTGTAATAGAAAGCCATTGCACTCCTCTGGTTCACCTGAATAGGGCGCTGGTCGGGCCATGGGACTGGCGAACATGACAGGCGAAGAAGAATTGATGACGGAAGTGACTGGAGTGGATGCAGAGGCCGTTAATGGCGGCGAAGCTGAACGGGTGAGAATTCGCTTCAATGTGTCGACAAGTTCCTGAAATGGATCTGATGTACTCATCTTGAAGCTGTCTTGGTCCGATCTTCTGTTACGGAACTAGTCAGACACAAAGGTAAGTGAAAAGAGATATAGTTTATTGCAGGTTTTGAGGAGACAACAGTGGTGATAGTCCTTGAGTGAGGTAAGTTGCTTCTCTTGATAGTATAGTGGATAGTGAGCTGGGATTAAGACTGTGCCTCTTTCTCCTGGCAGGTCCGTGGCGAACTGGAATCCTGGAGAGCACGAAAGTCTATAGAACTCACAGCAGTGGAGGTATCTGGTAGTGAGAGGTAAACAGGTGGTAAGTATCAACAGGTAAGTAATATAGGTAAGTATACTCAGCTAGCTTTCAGCTGTAGAGTGGCGGTCCATGTAGTATCCACAAGATCGGACAACTGAGTGAACAGAGGCGGGTGCTCTTATAGTAGAGGTGATTGTTGTGGTGATGATGTGCAGGTGGGAGTGATTAGTATTCAGGTGAGGTGGATCGTGGTAATTGATTCGAGGAAGAGCCTGGCCGTTCTGTGACAAATGGTACAGAATTACAGAGAAAATTCTCCTTTCACATATCATAAGACAATGTTCAGAGAGCAATTCAAAATCACAAATCTGTCAAAAAAATGTCAAGAAATCATTAAGTGAAAAGGGAAAAACACTTGAAACACATTGAAATATTGCATTTGATTCAGACGTAGGTGGAAACTCCGGTCCTGGAGGGCCACTGTTCTGCAGAGTTTAGCTTCCACCCTAATTAAACACACCTGTCTGAAGCTTTCTAGTGATCTTAAAATACATTCATTAGCTTGTTCTGCTGTGTTTGATTAGGGTTGGAGCTAACTCTGCAGGAAAGTGGCCCTCCAGGACCAAAGTTTCCCAGCCTTGATGTAGTGTGTCGTGTCATATCATGTACTTCATGTAATGAGATTTTACTCCGTGTTAAACTTCAAGAAGCACTTCTCTGCTGTGAAACAGAAATGCACATTACACTTTTTGCACATTACTTTGGGTGTTCCTTTGCACCCAGGAACCTTGCATCTTCCCTTTTTTGTCACACATAATGGGAAATCCCGGTTAGGGATGGGAGCTGTGGACCCCTGCTTCCTCACCCCTTATTGCGCAACGTTGCCCTGAGGCAATGAAAAAACTGAATTTCTGAACATGCAAAATAAAATAAAAAATCATAAAATCTGACAAAAGTCTTTTCTACACCTTCATACACACACATATTTTTTATGTACAGTTCATGTCATTTTAAATAAGATTACTAAAGCAAATAATCTTGCCGCCTTCTCACACCATGTGCTCCTGTGTCCGTGTGTCAGAACAGGACGTCCCACCTTCAAATGGTGCTTGATAGTGACTCCCACAACATATTGGACTGTTCTTTGATTCTTTTCAAACATTTTAATTGTTTGCAATCATTTAAAAAAACATGCACTTAACATGGGGCATAAGAAAAACTTTTCGTTGCCTAAGGGCAACGCTATGCAGTAGAGGGTTAACAAAAATTGCAATGAGAATAAAAAACTGAAGTGAAGCCAAATATTAATTATTACTACTAAATTATTAATTATTACTAATATAAAATTATTACAAATATAAATTATCCCTCTACTTTTTTACATTTTGTGCAACAATGATGCAGAATCACGGAGAAAATTCTCCATTCACATATCATAAGACAATGTTCAAAGAGCAATACAAAATCACAAATCTATCAAAAGATTTAAAGAAATCATTAAGTAAAAAGGTAAAAACACTTATTGAAACACATTGATATATTGCAATTGATACAGACATAGGTTTGTGTCGTAGTGCAGGGCTGGGAAACTTCGGTCCTGGAGGGCCACTGTCCTGCATAGTTTAGCTCCAACCCTAATTAATCACACCTGCCTGTAGCTTTCTAGTGATCTTAAAATACATTCATTAGCTGGTTCTGATGTGTTTGATTAGGGTTGGAGCTAACTCTGCAGTACAGTGGCCCTTCAGGACCGAATGTAGTGTGTCGTGTCATATCATGTACAGGTACATCTCAATAAATTAGAATGTCGTGAAAAAGTTATTTTTTTCTTGTAACTTATTTCAAAAAGTGAAACTTTCATATATTTTAGATTCATTACATGTAAAGTAAAACATTTTGATGATTAGAGCTTACAGCTCATGAAAGTCAAAAATCAGTATCTCAAGATATTAGAATATTTACATTTGAGTTTCAATAAATGACCATCCATACAGTATAAATTCTGGGTATCTCTTGTTCTTTGAAACCACAATAATGGGGAAGACTGCTGACTTGGCAATGATCCAGAAGACGAACATTGACGCCCTCCACAAAGAGGGTAAGTCACAGAAGGTCATTACTGAAAGGTGTGGCTGTTTACAGAGTGCTGTATCAAAGCATATTAAATGCAAAGTTGACTGTAAGGAAGAATTTGGGTAGGAAAAAGTGCACAAGCAACAGGGATGACTGCAAGCTTGAGAATACTGTCAAGCAAAGCTGATTCAAACACTTGGGAGAGCTTCACAAGGAGTGGACTGAAGCTGGAGTCAGTGCATCAAGAGTCACCACGCTCAGACGTCTTCAGGAAAAGGGCTACCAAGCCACTTCTGAACCAGAGACAACGTCAGAAGCGTCTTACCTGGGCTATGGAGAAAAAGAACTCAGTGGTCCAAAGTCCTCTTTTCAGATGAAAGTAAATTTTGCATTTAATTTGGAAATCAAGGTCCCTGAGTCTGGAGGAAGAGTGGAGAGGCACAGATTCCATGTTGCTTGAAGTCCAGTGTGAAGTTTCCACAGTCAGTGATGATTTGGGCTGCCATGTCATCTGCTGGTGTTGGTCCACTGTGTTTTCTGAAGTCCACAGTCAATGCAGCCATCTACCAGGAAATTTTAGAGCACTTCATGCGTCCTTCTGCTGACAAGCTTTATGGAGATGCTGATTTCATTTTCCAGCAGGACTTGGCACCTGCCCACACTGCCAAAGGTACCAAAAGCTGGTTCAATGACCATGGTGTTACTGTGCTTGATTGGCCAGCAAACTCGCCTGACCTAAACCCCATAGAGAATCTATGGGGTAATGTCAAGAGGAAGATGAGAGACACCAGACCCAACAATGCAGATGAGCTGAAGGCCACTGTCAAAGAAACCTGGGCTTCCATACCACCTCAGCAGTGCCACAAACTGATCACCTCCATGCCACGCCGAATTGAGGCAGTAATTAAAGCAAAAGGAGCCCCTACCAAGTATTGAGTACATATAGAGTAAATGAGCATACTTTCCAGAAGGCCAACAATTCCCTAAAAATGATTTTTTTTATTGGTCTTATGAAGTATTCTAATTTGTTGAGATAGTGAATTGGTGGGTTTTTGTTAAATGTGAGCCTAAATCATCACAATTAAAAGAACCAAAGACTTAAACTACTTCAGTCTGTGTGCATTGAATTTATTTAATACACGGGTTTCACAATTTGAGTTGAATTACTGAAATAAATGAACTTTTTCACGACATTCTAATTTATTGAGATGCACCTGTATGTACAACGGGGCTAAAGGCCCACCTTAAGAAAAAATGTGCTATTCACTGCGCCTAAAATGTATAATTGCAGAAAAAATATATACGTTGTATTGAACATTAATGGAGAAACAGATTTTGTGTGAAAATAAATAATTCAAGTTGTTTATTTTGTTTAAAAATATTATAAATGTATGAGGTGGCAAGGGGGGCCTTTTACCCCACACACAGGGTAAAAGGCTCACCAGCATGGGGTAAAAGGCACAAGGTATTGATACAAATACTTTAGCTAAAATTATGTTTTTTTTTTAAATAATGTATAAGTTAATACTTGCGCAAAACAATCACTTTAGCAAAGTTTGTACTATTTTCTGCTTATTTTGAAAAATAAAATAATTAATTTTTGTTCAATAAATATACTGTCATTAAAATATGTTAATATAAAAAATATATTTTAAAATACAGAAACAAAATCATTTTAATAAGTAAAGATTAAAAGTATTGAAGGAGCATTGAAAGTATTGAAGGAGATCCAATAATAATTGAATATATATTTACAGTAGTAACAACAAATTATATTTTACAACCCCAAATCAGAAAAAGTTGGGACAGTATGGAAAACGCTAATAAAAAAAGAAAGTAGTGATTTCTAAATTTACTTTGACTTGTATTTCATTGCAGACAATATGAACACAAAATATTTCATGTTTTGTCTGGTCAACTTCATGTCATTTGTAAATATACATCCTTTCCTGTCATTCAGACCTGCAACACATTCCAAAAAAAGTTGGGACAGTAAAGCATTTACCACTTTGTAATGTTGCCATTCCTTTTCACAACACTTAAAAGACGTTTAGGGACTGAAGACACCAAGTGATGAAGTGTTTCAGGTGTAATTTTGTCCCATTCTTCCTGCAAACAAGTCTTAAGGTGGGCAACAGTACAGGGTCTTCGTTGTCGCATTTTGCGCTTCAAAATGCGCCACACATTCTCTACTGGAGACAGGTCAGGACTGCAGGCAGGCCAGTCAAGTACCCGTACCCTCTTCCTCCGCAGCCAGGACTTTGTAATGTGTGCAGAATGTGGTTTTGCATTGTCTTGTTGAAATATGCATGGACGTCCCTGGAAAAGAGGGATTTTTGAAAAAGATTTTTGTGCTCCAAAATCTCTATGTACTTTTCAGCATTAATGGTGCCATCACAGAAGTGCAAGTTACCTTTGCCAAGGGCACTGACACAACCCCATACCATGACAGACCCTGGCTTTTGGACTTGTTGCTGGTAACAGTCTGGATGATCCTTTTCTTCTTTGGTCCGGAGCACACAGCGTCCATTCCTCCCAAAAAATACCTGAAATACTGATGCATCTGACCACAGTACACGTTTCCACTGTGTGATGGTCCATCCCAGATGCCTCCGAGCCCAGAGAAGTCGACGGCGCTTCTGGACACTGTTAACATAGGGCTTCCTTTTGGCACAGTACAGTTTTAACTGGCATTTGTGAATGTAACTACATATTGTGGTACTTGACAAAGGTTTGCCAAAGTAGTACTGAGCCCATGTGGTGATATCACTTATAGATGAATGACGATTCTTGATGCAGTGCCGCCTGAGGGATCGGAGATCACGGTTGTTCAGCTTAGGCTTGCGCCCTTGTCCTTTACGCACTGAAATTCCTCCAGATTCCTTGAATCTTTTAATTATGTTATGCACTGTTGAAGGTGAAATATCCAAATCTCTTCCTATCTTTCTTTGAGGAACATTGTTTTTAAACATTTCAATAATTTTCTCACGTATTTGTTGTCAAACTGGCGATCCTCGGCCCATCTTTGCTCCTAAAGGACTAGACCTTTCTTGGATGCTGCTTTTGTACCAAATCATAATTACAATCACCTGTTGACATCAACTGTTTCAAATCACATCATTATTTAACCAATTTACCTCATTACTAGCCCTAAATTGCTCCTGTCCCAACTTTTTTTGGAATGTGTTGCAGGTCTGAATGACAGGAAAGGATGTATATTTACAAATGACATGAAGTTGACCAGACAAAACATGAAATATTTTGTGTTCATATTGTCTGCAATGAAATACAAGTCAAAGTAAATTTAGAAATCACTACTTTCTTTTTTTATTTGCGTTTTCCATACTGTCACAACTTTTTCTGATTTGGGGTTGTATTATATGATATGATTAATATCATGTTTTTAAATATGATGGTTTCATTCTAAACATGGTGATTATCTCTAATATGGACACCCAACCAGAGGTGGAAAGAGTACAAAAATATTCTACTCAAGTAAAAGTACCATTACATTAATGAAATTTTACTTAAGTACAAGTAAAAGTACCAGTCTAAAAATCTACTCAAGTAAAAGTAAAAAGTAGCTCGTTTAAAATTTACTCAAATTACTTAGTTACATTTTAACAGTGGGAGAGAGGCAAAAATGGGATAGACCAAGGGTGTCAAACTCAGTTTCTGGAGGGCCACAGCCCTGCACTGTTTAGATATAATCCTAATTAAACACATCTGATGCAGCTAATCTAATCATTTAGGCTTATTTGAAAACTACATGGTATGTGTGTTGGAGCAGGGTTGGAACTAAACTCTGCAGGGCTGCGGCCCTCCAGGAACTGAGTTTGACACCCCTGGGTTAGGCCTATAAATCTCAAACTAGTTGTTTTTAACCTGCAGTTACAAATACAGAAATAATAAATAAAATAAAATAATAAAATAAAGAGATACTTTAAATGTGAAATTAAAACCGCCAGTAGGTGTCAGCAAGTCACTGTTAGTAAGTGATGCATTGCGATTGAACCTAATCATTTAAATGGTTGATTCATTCAGGAACAAAACACCATCATTGCTCAGAGATGCAAAACTGTGCTATGGTGGTTGTGTTTGGAATTATTTTTGTCGAAATAGAGCAAAAACAGGGAATATGGTGTCTAAAAACCAAGTCTCTTAATTAAATTCTTGTTGTAAAAAAATCTATATGTAATCATGCTGAAAAAACAGCACTCTTTGTGTGATATTGATTTACTATATGAAATTATATAAATATATACATTTCGGGGGGGTTGTTATTCAAAACATTCACAAAAACATTAACTATATCATGAAAATCTCGATTGTCTATGCATAAAAACCTGTCTGTAACAGATATGGGTGTCATGCCATAGCATATGCCTATTTTTAATACGGCTGACTTTATATTTAATGTGAATATTAAAAACATTGTAAGTTAGGCTACTTATCATAACACTTTCATTGTACAGAAAGAGAGCAAAGAACATTTACATTATCAAAGAACATTTTCACTGACAGTCTAGAGTTCAAGCACTCTCAAAACCTCCCATTAAAATCACTGAAGCTGTTTACACGATGAAATGAATATCTTACTTACAGATTCATACACACATATGCACTTTGTTGTTTCTAACGAAAGAATTCGCCAGAAAGAGGTATTCAGTCAGCGAGCAAGTGAAGAAAACACCGACATTTTATCGATGACTCATCTGCACACCTCTGATTGGTCCTTGCATTCATAAGCTCAACAGCATCATGTGTGATTGGTTATAATGTGCAGTGCTGTAAAAACGCGTCCGTCTCTGGCTCAGCGCCAGCCAGCGAACGCAGATTTGAATTTAGCAGCTGATGATAGACGCATTGAACGATCTAATCACGCCGGTGTGATTGTATCAAATATAGAAAATATCATTCGGCTATTTTTTGTCTTTTGGAAGCTGCATTCAAAATCCACTTGGCTCAAAAATCTGAGGTACGTGCCCCCTCACTTTGAATGGGCATGACGCCTCTGACCTTACCTCTACATGCTTGTGAAGGGTTGATGTCCAGATTTTATAAGCTGCTAGTTTGGTCTCTCTAGGCAAACACAGCTTACACTGCATAATAGAGCATAGATATGGCCAGGGGTTCACTTCATTTCCTTCGAGTTCAACTTCAGCAGAATATGACGGGGTTTCATTTTCAGCTGGGTCTGCACCATAATGCCTGTCTTGTCCGTCTGCATCTTTCTTGTGATTTTAGCGCCAGTTTGTTCTCCTGCCCATTATTTACTGCAGTAGTTACAAGAGAGCGATTTTTTTTTTTTTTTACTCCGTAATTGAGGTGTTTTAAAATGTAGCGAAGTACAATACTTCTAAAAATATATACTTAAGTAAAAGTAAAATTACAGATTTTAAAAATTACTTTAAAAAGTAGAAGTACACAAAAAAGCTACTCAATTACAGTAACGCGAGTAAATGTAATTCGTTACTTTCCACCTCTGCACCCAACATAATATATGATAATTACCATCTGAATCTAACCATGTCATGTCAACAAATGGAAAAGTCAGCCATCTATTAATTATCATGTTAATTGCTGTGTGCCTTTAGCCCCAACAGCGGGGGCGCTTTTTACCCCAAATACCATACTTTTACATATTCTTTCGTTATTTAAAGACTGTTGCGTTAATTATCTTAAAAAAACTGAAAATCATAAAGAAGACCTTTGTCTCAAAATATATGCATTAATTTTAGCGATTCTCATTTGCTACTTAAATCTACAACATTTTTAAAAAACATAAAATATTAGATCAAGTAAGCACAGAATCAACTTTGCTTTGCTGCGCGCGATCGCGTCAAAGATCAGACAAAAAAATCTTGGAAAGCAAATGTTTTGGAAAGTGCTACGCCATGTTTTCGTGCCATCTAGCGGTTTAGATGAAAATAATATCAAAGGCGCCTTTTACCCCAGGGCGCCTTTAGCCCCGTTGTACCCTACTTCATGTAATGAGATTTTACTCAGTGTGAAACTTCAAAAAGAACGTCTTCTCTGCTGTGAAACTGAGGTCCACGTTACACATTTTGCACATCACTTTGGGTGTTCCTGTGCACCCAGGAACCTTGCATCTTCCCTTTTTGTCACACATTATTTGCCCGTATGTATTGTCAATGGGAAATCCTGGTTAGGGACTGGAGTCATGGACCCCTGCTTCCTCACCCCTTATCGCACAACTTTGCCCTTAGGCAACGAAAAGAAAAACTGAATTTCTGAACATGCAAAATAAAAATAAAAAATAAATAAAACCTGACAAAAGTCTTCTCTACACCTTCATACACACACACAAATACACACACACACACATTTTTTATGTACAGCCCCTTTCACACATACAGACTTTTCCGGAAAATTACCAGTAAATTGCAACTTCTCATACAGTAAATTACAACTTCTCATACCAGTAAATTGCCGGAATGAGAAGTTGTAACATTACCAGTAAATTGCTGGAATGATGCTGTGTGTGAACGCAGAATGAAGATTACCAGTATGTACAATTTCAATTACAATTTCAGAAAGCGGTGATGTAAGACATAAGACGCGTACTCTGGGCCAATCAAGAGTCGTTGAAATTCAAAAATTCAGCGGCTCTGGGCCAATCATAACATTCGGCGCATTTACTCCGCCCGCTCTGTGTAGTTTGCTTTGAAGTCGTGTAATGATGTGTCTGGGCCAAAATCGCTGTGTGAATGTGAACGTTTGATACAAAAATGAAAACATCAACAAAAACACTGACCACGTATACCCCTTCATGTTTACAAACACAACACCGGGAGGCACAGCCGTTAAGAGGTCGTTTCTGGTTAATGATGTCACAGAATTTACCGGTAATTTGAAACCTATGTGTAAATGGTGCTTTTCCGGAAAAAAGATGGAACGTTAATTGTTACCTGTGTGAACAGCACATTTTTGAATTTACTGGTAAAGTCGTTCCGGTAATTTTATGGCAATTTACTGGTATTACTGTGTCAAAGGGGCTTTGTCATTTTAAATAAGATTACTAAAGCAAATAATCTTGCCTTCTCACACCATGCGCTTCTGTGACCATGTGTCAGAAAAGGAAGTCCTGCCTTCAAATGGTGCTTGAAAGTGACTTCCACACATTATTAAACTGTTCTTTAATACTTTTCAAACATTTTAATTGGTTGTAATCATTTGAAAAAACGTACTGAACATGGAGCATAAGAAAAACTTTCCGTTGCCTGAGGGCAACTCTGTACTGTAGAGGGATATATGTATATAATAACATATACTGTATATATACTGTATATATATATATAATATACAAACCCGATTCCAAAAAAGTTGGGACACTGTACAAATTGTGAATAAAAACAGAATGCAATGATGTGGAAGTTTCAAATTTCAATATTTTATTCAGAATACAACATAGATGACATATCAAATGTTTAAACTGAGAAAATTTATCATTTTAAGGGAAAAATAAGTTGATTTTAAAGTTCATGGCATCAACACATCTCAAAAAAGTTGTTTACCACTGTGTGGCATCCCCTCTTCTTTTTATAACAGTCTGCAAACGTCTGGGGACTGAGGAGACAAGTTGCTCAAGTTTAGGAATAGGAATGTTGTCCCATTCTTGTCTAAAACAGGCTTCTAGTTGCTCAACTGTCTTAGGTCTTCTTTGTTGCATCTTCCTCTTTAGGATGCGCCAAATGTTTTCTATGGGTGAAAGATCTGGACTGCAGGCTGGCCATTTCAGTACCCGGATCCTTCTTCTACGCAGCCATGATGTTGTAATGATGCAGTATGTGGTCTGGCATTGTCATGATGGAAAATGCAAGGTCTTCCCTGAAAGAGACGACGTCTGGATGGGAGCATATGTTGTTCTAGAACTTGGATATACCTTTCAGCATTGATGGTGCCTTTCCAGATGTGTAAGCTGCCCATGCCACACGCACTCATGCAACCCCATACCATCAGAGATGCAGACTTCTGAACTGAGCGCTGATAACAACTTGGGTTGTCCTTGTCCTCTTTAGCCCGGATGACATGGAGTCCCAGTTTTCAAAAAAGAACTTCAAATTTTGATTCGTCTGACCACAGAACAGTTTTCCACTTTGCCACAGTCCATTTTAAATGAGCCTTGGCCCAGAGAAAACGCCTGCGCTTCTGGATCATGTTTAGATATGGCTTCTTTTTTGACCTATAGAGTTTTAGCCGGCAACGGCGAATGGCACGGTGGATTGTGTTCACCGACAATGTTTTCTGGAAGTATTCCTGAGCCCATGTTGTGATTTCCATTACAGTAGCATTCCTGTATGTGATGCAGTGCCGTCTAAGGGCCCGAAGATCACGGGCATCCATTATGGTTTTCCGGCCTTGACCCTTACGCAAAGAGATTGTTCCAGATTCTCTGAATCTTTGGATGATATTATGCACTGTAGATCATGATAACTTCAAACTCTTTGCAATTTTTCTCTGAGAAACTCCTTTCTGATATTGCTCCACTATTTTTCGCCGCAGCATTGGGGGAATTGGTGATCCTCTTCCCATCTTGACTTCTGAGAGACACTGCCACTCTGAGAGGCTCTTATTATACCCAATCATGTTGCCAATTGACCTAATAAGTCGCAAATTGGTCCTCCAGCTGTTCCTTATATGTACATTTAACTTTTCCAGCCTCTTATTGCTACCTGTCCCAACTTTTTTGGAATGTGTAGCTCTCATGAAATCCAAAATGAGCCAATATTTGGCATGACATTTCAAAATGTCTCACTTTCAACATTTGATATGTTATCTATATTCTATTGTGAATAAAATATAAGTTTATGAGATTTGTAAATTATTGCATTCCTTTTTTATTCACAATTTGTACAGTGTCCCAACTTTTTTGGAATCGGGTTTGTATATATATACATTTAATTTTAATCTGACACAAACAATTAAAATTGCACAAATCCCTGATGACTAGTCCTTCTCAGATGAAGGACTAACCATAACTAATATGACATTTTAAAAATCTATCAATGATGCAATTCGTTTTTTTTTATTTAGTAGTAGTCCTTTTAGTTAATATTAACATAGTATTAGTAATGTGTGGTTAGAAAATTGTGGTCGGTGAATAATATATATTATATAGGCTAGATATTTTCATGAACTGTGCTGGGAGGAACGACAGAGACGTTGATAAACGAAACAGTCTTTAATAGATCCAGAACAAAGGGTAAATCCACACTAGGAACGAGAGGAAGACACATGTACACAACTTGGTAGACCTGACAGAGACAGAATGCACAGACCAGGACTTAAATACATGACATGAGGTAATTAGGAGGAACACAGGTGAACAGAATGACTACTTGGACGAAACGAGAACAGGAACAAAATCAAGTATGGGCATGACATACATGAGGGAAAACTAGGTCAAGGAGCACATTGGGAGGAATACAAACACAAAACAGTCCATAATCCTGACATTACTCCCCCCTCCCGGAAGGCGCGTCCCGCGCCGTAACAGTTCCACCGGGGAGGGGGGGGCGGGCTCTCTTGAGGCTGGTGCAGGATGGAGACAAGGAAGGAGCATGGCGGAGCAGGGAGCTCAGGGGGCCATGGCGGAGCAGTGAGCTCAGGGGGCCATGGGGGAACAGGCAGTTCAGGGAGCCAGGGAGACGACAGGAGGAGCCAGGGCGGACCAGACGAAAGACAGGAGGGACTTGGAGCATGCGGTGCCAGGTGGGACCCAGGTCGCACCGTACAAAAAGTGGGCTGAGGGTGAGCAGAGGGGCTGCCAGACGACAGCGGTGGAGGAGAAAGGAGCGAACGGGTGGGTGGGCATTTGTGAGCCTCCAGGATTTCAGGGCTGATGTGCGCTGCCCACACACACCAAATTGTGACTCTCAGCACGGGGAACGCAACTGACAGGGGATCGACAGGGCTGCACTCGGGGACACAGTCTTTCTCTGAGCAGGACGTGGAAACAGGCGCCCTCTCTGGGCTGGACGGGGAACAGGAGCCCTCTCTGGGCTGGACGGGGAAACAGGAGCCCTCTCTGGGCTGGACAGGGAAACAGGAGCCCTCTCTGGGCTAAACTCAGGAACGGGAGCGCTCTGGGCTGGACGGGGGGACAGGAGCCCTCTCTGGGCTAAACTCAGGAACGGGAGCCCTCTCTGGGCTGGATGGGGGGGACAGGAGCCCTCTCTGGGCTAAACTCAAGGAACGGGAGTCCTCTCTCATTCGGAGTTACACAGTCCCAGATCCATAATTAGCTCACCCTCAGCCACGGTGCAGGGGGCGGAGCTCCTCTCCGTGCTCTCACTGTCCATGGCTTTCTCCCTCATGGCGGTCGTTGTAGCCGGCTCTCGCACCTGGTCTGACGATCCGTGAGGCTCTGGCTCCGTGGCGATCCTCAGCTCTGTCGCACTCCTAGGCGATGGCTTGTCGGTCGCGACGGGCTCTGGCTCTCCATCAGTGGTGGGCTCGAGCTTGCGCTCCGCACAGCGGGGAGATGGTGGTTTGGGCACTGGGACTGTCTGTGTTCTGGATCGGAGGTAGACACTCTCCAGACACCGGATGATTGCCTCCCTCCAGCTCAGTCCGGTGGTGTCTGGGAGATCGACGGGGTGGTAGTAGTTTGCCCCGATCCAGAACAGTGAGTTCAGCGCAGCGTCATTGAACGCCGTTAAAATGGCGAGCTGGCTGAACTCAACCGCATACTCCAATAGGGAAAGGTCTTTGTGGGCGAGGGAGGTGAACTTTGCGGCGAGGGGATCCATAGGGAACACGGGGAAAACAGAAAACAAAACACTGAAAAAATGCAGAAAAGGAGGATCACGTGACCCCTCGACGGCGATGCAGGCTTAGTCATTCACTCTGCTAACTTTGCCACATATTTTACGATCCTGTCAGTAAAATTTAAACCACTCTGCATTGGACCCATCATGAGTGCTAAGGCAGACAAAGGGGATCGGAAAAGAGAGATTGACCAATCGCCAATGAAGAAAAAATTCAGAGATTCAGCCATCTCCAGAGAAGACCTCGACGAGGCTATTGCTAAACACATTGAACTAGCATTTAAAGAGCAGCAAAGCACTTTGAATTCGGTTGTGAATTCGGCAGTAAGAGATGCGATGGACTCGGTGCTGATTCCAGCATTGTGCGAACTGCGTGAGGACATACAAGCGACCAACAAGTCTGTTAAAGAGCTAAGAGAGGAGTTTGAGGCCATAGTTACCACGGCGAAGCAGACACGTGACCGCGTTGATTCTGTTCAGGCAGCGGCACGTGAAGATAAGAGGACAATCACGGACTTAAAGGATTAGCTGGAGCGACTCACCGAGAAGATGACAGATATGGAGGACAGGTGCAGGAGGAACAACGTAAGACTGGTGGGGCTGGCAGAAGGGATGGAGGGTCCCGACGCAGCTGGTTTCCCCAGAGCTAATCTTTCCAAGTGGATTCCTTCCTTGAGGGGCCGTGACATTTCATCTTCCGTGTACTGAGATGGCATGACAGATCAGATATCCTAAAAGGTGCTCGGCAGGCTTATCCGGTGAAATGCTCACAGAGCAATGTCACACTGCTATTTTTTCCCGACTTTAGTCCGGCTACAGCGATCAGGAGAAAGGCATTTGGTCCGGTTTTGAAGAAGATGACAGCACTTGGTCTCCAGCCCTTCCTCATCTATCCGGCGGTAATTAAGCTATTGCACAAAGGGGAACAGAGAAGCTACAATTCCCCTCAGAAAGCGGAGGATTTTATCAGCTCCATGTCTCAGCAGAAGTCGTATGCCGCAGCTCTGCAGGGGGACGACGGGGGAGCAGCGGCCGCTGTTTCTCCAGCTTGACGGGAGGGGCGTGAAGGCCGGTATGGACTTGGCACTAGCTGCCCAGGAGGGGATGATAGCAGGATGAACATGGATGCTTGCTAAACCTATTTTTTTGCATTTTCTTCTCTCCTCTCTCCTACAGGGATATTGTCCTTATTTATCCGGTGAAACGATCTCTTTGCTGGTAAGACTGACACTCCTTTTTTCTTTTTTGGTGGGGACTAATGGAGAGTAGGTTTAATTAATAAAAAAATATTTTATTTGGGCTGCGTGAGCCTTTCGGGGGACATGTCTTGCATTGGAGTGGATCGGTCACGAACTATCACTGTTTTTTTGTTGCTCAGTCAGACCTATGATCTCGGTAATGTGCGGTCTGAGTTGTTCTTTGTTTATGGTTGTGGGCTGTTCATATTTTTATGTTGTTTTTGTTTTTTACAGCAGACATTTATACTTTTATGTATTTTACCTTATTTCTAAAGGGATTTTTCACCTAGGAGGTTTGGTATCTAAAATGCACATCAGCGTTTACATGTTATTTACAGAATGGAAGTGCTTCTGCTTTTTTTCATTTATTGAGTACAATCTTGGGATTATGAATATTCAATGCAGACTCTAAATATTTTATCACTGAATGTGAATGGTTTAAATTCTGCTGTTAAACGAACCCGTGTGTTAGAATATTTGCACCGTTAATCTATTTCCTGTGCCTTAATACAAGAGACGCATTTAAAACAATCTGACGTGGCACGTTTCCAGAATAAGTATTACAAATTAGCAGCTTTTTCTAGCGCTCAAAATAAAACTAAGGGGGTGCTTATCCTTGTTAACAGGAAGTTAAATTTAACGATTCAACACCTTGGTAGTGATGAGAAGGGTAGATTTGTTTTTATCCGATGCAAAATATATAATAATAGGTTAGCACTGGTCTCTATTTATGGTCCGAATGAGACAGACAGTGCATTCCTTACACAGATTTCCAAAACTCTACTTGAGGAGATTGATTGCCCTCTTGTGGTGGGTGGTGATTTTAATGCTGTCATAAATCCTGCTTTAGATAAATCTCAATTTGTTACAGCAGCCAATCCACCCTCTAAATTATTGAATAAATTTATCTCTGAGCTCAACTTAATTGATCTATGGAGAATTCAGAATAATAAAGCTAAGGACTTCACTTTTTTTCTAATAGACACAAGACTTTCTCTAGGATAGACTACATATTTCTCAGCCCATCTTTAATTTCGTCTAATTCCTCCATCTCTATATTACCAATTGTATTATCTGATCATTCTGCTGTGTTGTGCAGTGTTCCTCTTTCCGATGTTAAAGCCAAGTCCCCTAGATGGTGCTTTAACATATCATTATTAAGTAATCAGACTTTCATTACTTCTCTAAAAGAATATATTAAGGAATTTCTTGAAATTAATATGCCCTCTGATGTGGATCCTCAAATACCGTGGGAAACGACTAAGTGTGCTATACGAGGTTTCTGTATATCTTTCTCTTCTACTCTCGCCAAAGCGAAAACTCACCAGTTTACACAATTAGAAAATAAAATCCAATCATTACAAAACCTACAAAAACAACATTTTACTGAGCAACAGGCTACACAGCTGACCTCTTTAAAAGAGGAATATTATTTACTTTCACACTCAAAGGCGGAATTTATTTTACATAGGACTAGACAAAAATATTATTTTTAATCAGAGAGACCTAGTCATTTATTGGCCCTTAGGTTGAAAGAATGCGAATCTAAGGCATATATTAGTGCAAAAAAAATCATCGGATGATCAGGTCACCACGAACCCTGTAGCAATTAATGACATATTTAAAGGTTTTTACACAAATCTGTATAAAGCCGAAACAGATTTTGATGAACCAATTTGTAAGCATTATTTAGATAAATTGGAACTGCCTCGGATCTCATAGATAGATAAAGAATCTTTGGAGGCCCCATTAAGTTTGGAGGAACTCCACGTCTCTCTAAAAAGCCTTCAATAGGGCAAATCGCTGGGTCTAGATGGTCTCCTCCCTGAATTATATTTAGAAATTTGGGATCTGGTAGGGATACTTATGCTTAACTCATTTAATTTTGCAATTAAACATGGGGTATTTCATAGAGATCAAAAAACATCACTGATTTCATTACTTCTTAAAAAAGGGAAAGACCCATTAGATTGTTCCAGCTACAGACCGATTTCGCTTATCCCATGTGATCTAAAAATCTATGCTAAAGTTTTTGCTTCTCGTATGGAGAAGGTAAGTCTGATCAAGGAGGACCAAACTGGTTTCATCAAGGGGCACAATGCATCTGACAATATGTGTCGACTCCTTCATATTCTTGACTTTGCGTACTCCCACCCAACCCCTTGTGCGGTCTTTTCACTTGATGCAGAAAAAGCCTTTGACAGGCTAGCGTGGAATTATATGTGGGCAGTTCTGCAATGTTTCGGCTTCGGTGAACACTTCGTTTCTATGATTAAGACATTATACCACTCACCTGCAGCATCAGTCATAACTGGTAATCAGTGTTGGGGAGTAACTAGTTACATGTAACGGAATTACGTAATTTAATTACAAAATAAAAGTAATTGTAATCAGTTACAGTTACTTAGAAAAAATGTGTAATTAAATTACAGTTACTTATGAAAATGTTAAGGATTACAAAGGGGGTTACATCTGATTTTTCACACACACTCCCACATTAGGGCTGCACGATATATTGCATGCGATATGCATGCGCATCTCGTCAGTAAAGCCGGTTCCTTGATTAGCGGTTAATCTCCATCACCTGTTTTCAAATGGAGCGGCATTTAATACACGGAGCCGTAGTTCACTGACAAGCTACGCATATATCGACTGATATATCGCCTTTGATATGAACGCGATATATGCGTAGCTTGTCAGTGAACTACGGCTCCGTGTATTAAATGCCGCTCCATTTGAAAACAGGTGATGGAGATTAACCGCTAATCAAGGAACCGGCTTTACTGACGAGATGCGCATGCATATCGCATGCAATATATCGTGCAGCCCTATCCCACATACAGACTTAATTGATTTCTTTCATAAATTACAGTTACTGCTCTAAAATATGAAACACCAATATTTCAGAAGTTTATAACATGCTTATCTGATAACTCCTATATGTATTTATGTATATGCTTTATTTTTTTTAAGATTAACTCTTTTTTTCTAAGGCATTGTTAGATGCCAGTATTTCCTGTCATAGCTATGCAAAGATTTGATTTCAAAAACAGTATCATAGCTATTAAACTATTTCTTGTTATGATGTTAAATATGTATTTAACCTCAGAATGATTTAAATTAAGTCTGATTTTGTGGTGGCTGTGCTTCAAAGGGGACATTGGATGCCCATTTTCCACAAGTTGGTATGATTCTTTAGGGTTTTCTTGAAATGGTCTCAGTGGTCGTGAAAAACAACACCCTTTTTACCTTGTCAAAAACAGCTCTGTTCACAGCAACCTGTTTCACTGCATATCTCTTTACATGCTAATGAGCTCTGCTCAACCCGCCCCGCTCTTCTTTGGAAGAGCAAACGCGATTCGCAAATAATAATAAAAAATATAAAGTGTTAGCCTTACTTCTTCTGGAGGTGCAGCTGGATCATGAACAATGGGTACTGATCCATCTTTGAGTTTTGAGTCAAACGAATTTTAAACGTATTTAGTGAAAGTGAAGTGACGTGTGGCCAAGTATGGAGACCCATACTCGGAATTTGCGCTCTGCATTTAACCCATTCAAGTGAACACACACACACACACACACACACACACACACACACACACACACACACACACACACACACACACACAGCGGGCAGACAGACATATTGCTGTGGCACCCTGGGAGCAGTTGGTGGCTTGCTCAAGGGTCTCACCTCAGTCATGGTATTGAAGGTGGAAGAGAGCGCTGGTATTCACTCCAAAATCAAAATGGCTTGATAATTGAGACGGTTTAGGTTTTGGGGGGGATTAAAAAAGACACATTTATATGCAAATGAAGATATTTGGCAGCCAATGTCTCCTTTAAAATTAAAATATTATAATCTTAATTCAAGTGATGAAGGATTTGGAAAGTCTGACAGTAATCAGTGTTAAGCACATACTGTAAGGTTAACCCTGCCTGGTTTACATGTTTGAAAATGATTAACAGTTGAAAACATTAGAAATTTAGAAAAGTAATCAAAAAGTAATCAAATGTAATCAGTTACATTACTTTAATAAAGTAATTGAAAAGTTACACTACTTATTACATTTTAAATAGGGTAACTTGTAATCTGTAACCTATTACATTTCCAAAGTAACCTTCCCAACACTGCTGGTAATATTATTTCCCTCTCATTCCCTTTACAGCGGGGAACAAGGCAGGGGTGTCCACTTTCCCCCATATTGTTTTGTCTATCTCTTGAACACTTAGCACAAGCCATCAGGAAATCTGAAGTATCGATTACGATTATAATCATAGTATTTCATTATACGCTGATGATATTATTCTATATTTAGGCCACTTTGATGTTTCAGTCTCTAGTATAACTAAGGAATTTGATAATTTTTGTAGCCTATCAGGATATAAAATAAATTGGAGCAAATCTGCTTTATTGTCAATTAACAATGTTAAGGTTAATTCTTCTATTCCCTCATTTATCCCTATTAAGGAATCTTTCATCTATTTGGGCATTACCATATATAAAAACATTCATAAGATTGCCAGAGACAATTTTAATAACATTTTAGTTAAGGTAAAAAATGACATTCAAAGATGGAAGAATCTTAAAGTCTCTCTCCAAGGAAGAATCTCCACTGTTAAGATGAATTTGTTACCTCGATTTAATTTTTTTTTTCTCTATTTTTTCACTTTCTCCCCCTCCAGGTTACTTCAAGGAGATCAACTCCATAATTTCTAAGTTTATCTGGAATGATAAATGTCCCAGAATTAAACTTACAACATTACAACATCCTAATAGCGCAGGAGGACTGGCTGTACCAAATTTTGAATTATATTATTTTTCGTTCCAGCTTAAAGCTCTTCATAATTGGGTTGATCCTCAATCTACAGTTTCATGGAGAGTGATTGAAGCTGACAAGGTTAAACCAAATAGACTTCAAGATATTTTATTTACTGGCACAGGAAAAAAAGGGGATAATTATAAATTTGGTCCGGTTGTGGCCAACTCTATTAAAATCTGGAAAACGGTTGAACGTCGGATAGGAGGACCCTTCAAATTTTGTAACAGTACACCTTTATGGCACAATTTTAATTTTGTATGCGGAAATCGTCCATTTGTCCAACCCTCTTGGTCCTCTTTAGGTGTAAACACGTGCGGTCATATACAGTATATGATAACCAGGGCCTCTGTTCATTTCAGACATTAAGAAACAAATTGTGTCTACCAGCTTCCGCATATTTATTCTTTCTTCAGTTACGTTCTGCTCTCAAAGCGTATGGCGTTCCTTGGTCTTCTTCCATTTCCTCTCATCCTATGCGGGACTGGATTGCACCATCTGCTTGTCAGCCATCTGTTTCCTTAATATATACTAAAATTATTGATTGCATTACAAAACCTCTTTCTATTAAAACTATTTGGAATAGGGAATTATCTGACCTTAATTTATCTGTCGACTGGGAGAGAGTGTGGTCTAATCTCAGCTTAACATCTAAAAATCTGGCTCATCGTCTTATTCACTTCAAAGTCATTCATAGAGCATACATAACTCCTTACAAAAGATTTAAAATTAAACTACAGTCTAATTTGAACTGCCATATATGCAACACTGCATCATCAGGCACTTTTCTGCATATGTTTTGGGAATGACCTCTCGTCATCAGTCTATGGACACATGTAAACCTGGTTTTGTCATCATTACTGCGAATTGATTGGTCTGTTAACCCAAGTTTGTGTCTTCTTAATGATGATTCAGGTCTCTGTATTAGTTCAATGCAAAAGAGAATGTTGTTTGCTGGTTTTACAGCTGCGAAGACGACAATAATCCAGAACTGGTTTACACCACACGTGTAGAAAAACATATTGGATCCGTAGCCTGCTGCAAATAGTGACGTGTGAATGTACAACGGCGCGAGTTGGTGGGGCCAATCCTTCGACCATTGATGCTTGGCAGTGTTTTCTTTTTGATATACGTGATTGTATAAAGGAGTGACTTGTTTTGTGTTTTTATTGTCCTTCCCTCTCTCCCTCCCTTTTGACTGGACTTTGAGATATTGAGTATATGTCTGTTGTTTTGTTTTGTTATATTTTGGATGTTATGTGTGAAAAATAAAAATGTTGATAATTTTTTTTTTTTTTTAAAAATGCAGAAAACAAAACAGAGAGGGAACACACAGTAGTACTGTTTGTAGGTCGGGTCTTCTGTCATGAACTGTGCTGGGAGGAACGACGGAGACGTGGAAAAACGAAACAGTCTTTAATAGATCCAAAACACAGGGTAAATCCACACTAGGAACGGGAGGAAGACACATGTACACAACTTGGTAGACCCGACAGAGACAAAAGGCACAGACCAGGACTTAAATAAATTACATAACGAGGTAATTAGGAGGAACACAGGTGAACAGAATGACTACTCAGACGAAATGAGAACAGGAACAAAACCAAATATGGGCATGACATACACGAGGGAAAACTAGGTCAAGGAGCACATTGGGAGGAAAACAAACACAAAACAGTCCATAATCCTGACAGATATACCAATAATCATTGCGTTCAAATTCACACAGAAACTGCATAGCTAGATATTTCAAAAGTGCATCTGAAGAGAGAAATGGAGGAGTATATGTGACTATTGGGTGTTACATTTTCTTGTAAACGGTAACGCTTACAATAAGGTATAATTTGTTAACATTAGTGAATGTATTAACTGACTTGAACTAACAATGAACAATACATTTGTAACAGTATTTAATATTTTTGCTAGTAATATGTTAGTTATGGAAAATAACCTTATTTTAAATAATAATTATTATTTTATTATAAAAAATATTTTACTATAAAAATAAATGTGCTGCCTAAGTCACATTATAAATTAAACACAAACAGCAAGAATAATTACATCTGGTATTCCTGCACAAACCTAATACAGTTTTGTTTGAACACTTCTCTAGCATACGTTACTGCATGCTCTAGCATACGTTCTTAAAAAATGAATTTGAAGTGTTTGATTTCCAGTAGATGGCAGCAATGTTCTACTAAACTATAGCCCTTTCTAATGTCACCACGAATTAAACTGAGAAACATACATCAAGTGAATTTTACATAAAATGTTGCTATTTTTAATAAGCACAGTTATATACAAACATTACTAAATTAGCCGATTCAAATAAAAAAAAAAAAAAAAATACCATAAATGCCCAAATACTAAACAACTATGGCGTAAAAATATTATTAAAACGTATTATCATGTGACACGAAAAATCTCAGATCTCTGGAACATTGTTATTACCATATTTAAAAATGTTAGACTAGGCTTTCTAGACTAGGCCAACATAAACATGTTAACATAAAGCTTGTTCACAAACTTTTACCTCATCTAGTTTATTTATATTTATATACCGCTGTCTTTGTCCCGTTTTTCTTCTTTTTCTCTTCTTTTTTTTCTTCCCTGGGCACCAGAGGGCTTCGGTCTTTTTGACATAGTGGTAATTTATTAGTGAACATCTATTACAATCAGGTAACTGATGTATGTGGAAGTGTGATTGTGCGGGGGAATATTGATCATGCTTCAAACCGGGTCAGGATTCGGGAGAGCAATAAAATAGTTATGTTTTTGTGGGACGATCGCCTTTTTTTTAATTCATATAATTGAAGAAGTATTTGTAATAAATAAATAAAAAAGTTTTAAGCATTTGCCTATTCCACCTATGCCACGGGCCGGCCCTGAGTAGGCTATATAGGGGAGAGTGGGGACAGTTGCAACGTGTGGCAGTTGCAACATTGCTGATTTATCCAATCAGGAATGAGCTGGAGTCATGACACTCCTACTGCACATGCTCAGTATGCCCCTCCTTCTTTCTGGAAGTTAACAGCCACATGTGAAACTACCTTATGGGAGAACTGAAATTCAAGGTAAAAAAGTAACTTTTTTTACAACTAGATTTTTTGTCATAATGTCTAAACTGTTTAAGTATTGATCTTTATAGTTTTATAGTTTGAATGTGCAGTTTCTTAGCTCTTAACAGACTTAGGTACAATGTGTTCAAGCTAATTTGTTAGGCTAGCATCACTAGTTTTAAGATGGCTGCCAGGGGTGGGACAGTTGCAACGCATTGTTGCAACTGTCCCCACATGGTGTTGCAACTGTCCCTCATGACAATAATAATGACAATTAGGTAATTTTTTTTATAAAAGGCAAATCAGTGGTTTGATAAAGAACATATTTCAATAGCCAGGTGTCTCCTCTTTGTATTTCAGTAACCTCAGGAGAGAGAGGAACACTGGTAACAGTTGCATGTGCAGGCAATGCATTAGGGAACATGATTCCACCCATGTTCATATTCCCGTGGGTTAAGTTCAAGGACAATTTCATCTGCGTTGGCCCGCCTGGATGCATTGAAGCCGCCAATAAATCAGGGTGGATGATGGAGGACCATTTCCTTCAATTCCTTAAACATTTCACAGCCATATCACCCTGCAGCCCAAGACCGGTTGCCCACGGAAGCTAAGCAGGGCTGAGCCTGGTCAGTACCTGGATGGGAGACCTCCTGGGAAAACTAGGTTGCTGTTGGTAGAGGTGTTAGTGAGGCCAGCAGGGGGTGCTCACCCTGTGGTCTGTGTGGGTCCTAACGCCCCAGTATAGTGACGGGGACACTATACTGTAAAAAGCACCGTCTTTCGGATGAGACGTTAAACCGAGGCCCTGACTCTCTGTGGTCATTAAAAATCCCATGACACTCACTTGATAATCATTCCTCCCATCTTTCTGTAAGAGGAATAGATTTCTGCAGAGAAAATGGCATTGTCATGCTATCATTTCCACCCCATTGCTCCCACAAATTACAGCCACTCGATCGTACCGTTTATGGCCCCCTAAAACGTCATGTCAACACATTTTGCGATACCTGGATGAGAAGTCACCCAGGCCTGACGATGTCCATCTACGACATTCCTGGAATTGTTAGGTTGGCCCTCCCATTGGCTGGAACACCAGGCAATGTGCAGAATGGCTTTAGCAGCACTGGAATTTGGCCTTATAACCGAGATAAATTCAAAGACAGTGACTTTGCACCATCTTTGGTGACAGACCGGCCGCCACCACCAGTTCTTCCATAGCAAGCTGGGACATCTGCTCCTTTGGAAGTTTCTCCAGTGCACGCTGTGACTTCTGCCTCTTCTGCAGTTCCTCCAGTGCAAGCTGGGAGTTCTGCTTCTTCTGCAGTTCCTCCAGTGCAAGCTGGGAGTTCTGCTTCTTCTGCAGTTCCTCCAGTGTAAGCTTGGACTTCTGCCTCTTCTGCAGTTCCTCCAGTGCAAGCTGGGAGTTCTGCTTCTTCTGCAGTTCCTCCAGTGCACGCTGGGACTTCTGCCTCTTCTGCAGTTCCTCCAGTGCACGCTGGGAGTTCTGCTTCTTCTGCAGTTCCTCCAGTGCAAGCTTGGACTTCTGCCTCTTCTGCAGTTCCTCCAGTGCAAGCTGGGAGTTCTGCTTCTTCTGCAGTTCCTCCAGTGCATGCTGGGAGTTCTGCTTCTACTACAGTTCCTCCAGTGCAATCTGAGTTCTCACCTGAGACTGTTAGACCTCACCCCAGAGCAGGACCACGGAAGATAACGAAAGCAAACGGTAAGAAAAAATGCAAATCGGCCATCTTGACAGACACCCCCGAAAAGGAGGCTTTGGAGAGGGAGAAAGCAAAAGTTAAGAGAAAGCCAACAAAAGTTAAGAGAAAACTGACAAAAAACACACTGGAAACAAGCCAACAAAGCAAAACCGAGAAGAAAAAGCATACAGAGAAGGACAGTGACTGAGAAAGAAGAAGATTTTTGCATTGTCTGTTTGGAGAGCTACTCCAGACCGAGCGAGGTGTGGCTTCAATGTTGGCAGTGCAAGGCATGGGCTCATGAAGTCTGCACTGATGGTGGTTCCATTTACGTTTGCCACAATTGTGAGTCAGATGGGAATTGTGAATACTTGATGCTATGAAATAATCAGTCTGTGTTCTTTTGGTGGTGTTATGAAATTGTTAGGGCCTACATCAGTTTGTGGGATTGACAAAGGTGTTACATGGTTGTGTACTTGTTTTTTTTACTTTAATAAGTTAACTCAGTGAACTCTAGTCTCAAATAAACTAAAAAAAGATTTGAAAAATGATGCCGAAGTATGAGTTTTATTACATCTAATTGACTGTTGCAACTGCCCCTCGGTACTGTTGTTGCAACATTTTTCAGGGTCCATTTAAGTACAAATTACTTTCATATCATCACATGTACACATGTTGCAACAGTATGGGCAGGTAGGTGACATATATGGGTTTAATATATATATATTTTGTCTTTCTAATACAAACAGTCGCTGAGAAACTGAAGGAAATGTAAAAAGTGTTGCAACCGCCCCCACTCTCCCCTACTATATACTATGCTGTATAGGGTAAATATTATATAGATATAGTTACACACTACTAGATATTTAGTAGGGTGATGGTCCTAAAAAAAACTATTGTCTCTGCATAAAATAAACTTCTACTACATTTGTCCATTCTGCACTAATAAAATCACCTTAAATATTGGGCCCATATTGAACTAAATTTAATTAAATTACAAAAACATCAAAGTTTGTGCTAATAAAACAGTAATGGCTGGAGATATAGTCATTAGTGAACAGCGTACCATCCATGGAAAGGCACTAGACGTGGTGTTTGTGTACTCTGAAAAGATAAGAAGTACAGAAAAATATCAAATAAGAATATGGCAATGAGTTCTCAGGGGTGATCAGTACACTACACACTACATGGTATATTCTAAATACTTTATGTTATGTATTTAAGAGCATTAAATAAAATACTATTTAACAATGAAACAGTATTTGTTGGAAAATACCAATTGTATTTGATGTGTATTTCATGGTGGTAGATTCATCAGTTGCATTTGTGACAGGCGCTGGTGTACTTGAAGTAACTAGGCCTACTTCCCCTGTAATATAAAATGTGCAGCACACATAAAACCTCATTTGAACGATTTCATTGTTATGCTAATTTGTGCATTGTACTTCACACACTCACCTGCTTTGATAGTATCAAGTATGATGTCCAAAGGTATGGTACTATTCATTGCGGTTCCATTAAGAATTTTCTCTACCTCAAACGAGCTTGGGACTGTAGAAGTATTCTCAAAGATAAGAGTCATATCAACTTTAATGGAGCCCCTCCTGGAAATAAAAATAAATAAATAAATAAAAATAAATAAAAATTAATTAATCCCCAGTGTCCTATCGAAATGTGAGCAAATTATAAAAAATATCTTTATGATGAATCGGAAAGACCACAGCTGTCATGCTTACGTGAAAGAGTTGACTCTGCATCGCCTGTAACTTCTGAGATAGCTTGCCCTATAAATTCTGTTTATCTGCAAGTGATGAAAAAGTACAGCATGAGATTTATCCTAATATATATAATAATAAAATGCACTCCCCTCATGTGCAGACATGTGCAGAGGGGATTATTCAAAAGTGCCCCTCTCAGACAAATATAAACAATATTGTGGTCAATAAAACAAAATGCATTTGAATTCTAATTAACATGGCAATGTGTACAAAACAATAACTACTCGCTCAAAAGTTGGAAAATTCCTGTTTATTTTTTACATATCTTTTAATCTGAGGTGTTGCTATGGGTTGCGTGCGTTTTGCTTGACTGATTGATATTAAAGACTATAGAAATATTCCACAGTCTGTTCGGAAACCTAGGCTCCCAAGCCATATATGATTCTTTCAGTGAGTGGGTCGATTGGAGGAAAAAATAAACCAAACAATATTTTTTTTTACTTTTTTCATCAATAATCAAATCAAGTGTTTCAATTTAATAATAATAATAAAAAAAACATATGTTATATATTTTAGAATATTACATAATTCATCAATGCCAGTTTGTCATGTATAATACACCAACAAATCATGATCTGAGTCAGAGAAAAAAATCTTGACCAGGGGCGCATCAGGTAATCACAAGCGAGACTATGGGTGCTCCAGAGAGGGAACAAAATGGCAAAAAAAAATATTTCACTGTTATGTCCTTCGGGATAATTTGTGATATTGTATATTTATTATTCTTGGATTGTATGTTAATTTTTAATTTATTTGTTTTCTGTTTTGTTTTTTGGATGGTCTGACAAATGATACATTTGTAAATACCCAAGATACATCTAGTAGTTAGATCCTGAAAATGTGTAGTCACAGGTGTATTTATTCAGAGAAAGTTCTTAAACTCCTAAGGGACATCTAGTGGTTAGATTTTGAAATGTATAGTCACAGGTGTATCTATTTAACCATTTTCTCACTCTCTATTGTCTAGCACCCTGACGAAGGCCTGCTTGGGCTGATACGTGTTGGTGTCTTTTTAATATGTAGCCCTGTCTTATAATTAAAGGCTTTTTACTTTGCTTTCTATGTGAGTGCCTGGATGTGGATTTTGTTGTTGTTTTTTGCAATGGGATCCACTTTTTATTTTTGAAATGATGATCTGAATCTGGCACAAGAAGTTCAAATTTCATTGGACAATAATGTGAAGTGGAGCGATCATTTTTCATTCTTATTCCTAAATCGGTTGAAAACTAGGCCTACATGGACAGACGAGCTTTCATTTGTGGAGCAATCTGGATCTGCGATTTGTCTAATTTTATAAATCAAATTGCATCGCTGAGAAAATGAATGAACAATTACAGCTGCTCAACTCATCTGCCAGTCACAACTGGAGGCAACATACTGCGACATGATCGTGACAATGTCAGTGACACAGGACGCAGGCGATCGGCACGTCACAAGTTTTACTGACACATGCCAGTGAAAACCGGATGTCCAAATAACACAGCTGAACTGTCTGGTTTTCACTGGCATGTGTCAGTGGAGAATGGCATGTGTCACTAAAAGTGTCACTAAAACTTGTGACACATGCCACTGTCCACTGTCACATGCCAATGAAAACTGAACAGTTCAGCTGTCTACTGGAAATAAACTTACAATTAAAAATACACATTAAGGGGCATTAGACACATTTTAATCTTAACAGAGGAACTCAATATTTGTTGTACAAATGAACTTCGCAATGTAATAAATCATATGTTTGACAGCAACATACAGTTAATTAACTGCATGAAAAGTAATTTTCCAAAATCCATAATAGGGGCACCTAAGTATACTCCTTTGTCAGTGAGAGACGCGTTCAGAATCAGCACATGGTCACTGTCTGGTGGGCTTTGTTTTCAAGTGCCCAACTCGTGGCATTCGCTGTTCTTCTGCTGGTGGTTATCAAACCCATGTTTGGGTGCCCCCTTCTGGATTGAAGGTGAATTGCATGTATTTGTTGTAAGGTCTCATGCACCGAACCGAGAGTCCGTACCGTGACCATGTTCTTCTATATGTAAGGACCATGAGGGAAGTTGGCCTACAGGGTAATCTACAGGGTTTTTATACTACTTATACATACTTTCCTGTAGCTCAAATGGTAGAGCATGGCGCTAGCAATGCCAAGATCATGGGTTTGATTCCCAGGGAAAGCAAGAGCTGATAAAATGTAAAACTGTAACTTGAATGCAATGTAAGTCGCTTTGGATAAAAGCGTCTGCTAAAATGCATAAATGTAAATGTAAATGACACATTATAATTACATAGAAGTAGATGAGATATCTTTCACTATTCTGTGTACAGCAAATGCTGTAGCACGTTGTACACCCTCAAACTTGTAAATGCTGAATTGATTTGTAGCCAAGTAGTTTATACATGTACTGTATTTTTGCAGAACAAATCTCTAGAGGATGCTTAATTGATTGATTGATTGATTTTACTGAACAATAATTGACAGTATACCATAATTGTGTGTTCTGTTCATATTCAGTTCTCTGGTATTTGAACTCTTCTTTTCTAGTTTTTCTTCTACAGCAAGATCTCTTTACCGTAGTGTAATGATAGTAATCTTAAAACTTATTGATACATTTCACTGTATCTGCAACCCCCTGTTCCTATGTAGTATACTGTAATAGACATTGACATGCAAAATGATTTATTTATTCCCAAAAATTTTTTTTTGTTTAGTTTTTTAAATAGTGGTTTGGATTGATCGCACTATAGTGTTCTCTAGGTAGTGAAGTAGTCTGTGGGCCCTATTTTAATTATCTAAGCGCATGGTCTAAAGTGCAATGCGCAGGTGCACTTAGGGCGTGTCCGAATCCACTTTTGCTAGTTTAACAATGGGAAAAATGGTTGGCGTGCCCGGCGCATGGTCTAAAAGGGTTGTCCCTAATCTCTTAATGAGTATTGGGTGTGTTTTGGGCATAACGTGCAATAAACCAATCAGAGTCTCATTTCCCATTCCCTTTAAGAGCGAGTTGCACTCACGCCATGGTGGATTCCCTATTTACACAGTGGAATTTTCAAGTGCAAAGATTGAATGCGTCTCCAGAGAGTAACGGATCTGCTCGTGCAAACAGGTAGCCTAATTCTGATACAATCAATGACTATCCATTATGACATATTGCCATTTTTATATTTATGTAGCCTACACAATAGGGCTGCACGATAAATCACATGCGATAGCCAATGTGGATCTTGTCAGTAAAGCTGGTTCTGTGATCAGTAATACATCTTCATCATGTGTGTGCTTTCAGATAGAGCAGCATTTACTCTTGCACAGAGCCATAGTTCACTGACAAGCTGCGCAAGCATGATGAATTACGTAATTTAATTACAAAATAAAAGTAATTGTAATCAGTTACAGTTACTGAGAATTTAAAAAAAAAATAAATTACAGTTACTTATGAAAATGTTAAGGATTACAAAGGGGGTTACATCTGATTTTTTCCTATATATAGCTATGCTTCATTTTTATTTTATTTTTTTAAGATTAACTGTTCTTTTCCAAGGCAATTTTAGAATCCACTGTTTCCCTTCATAGCTATGCAAAGATTGGGTTTTAAAAACAGTATCATAGCTAATAAAATATTTCTTGTTATGATTTTAAATATGTATTTAACCTCAGAATGTTCTCAAAGTAAGTCTCATTTTCTGGTGGCTGTGCTTCAAAGAGGACATTGGATGCCCATCTTCCACAAGTTGGTATGATCCTTTAGGGTTTTCATGAAAGGTCTGCAACATACTTTGGTTAAAATTCCTCAGTGGTCATGTAAAATAACACCCTTTTTACCTTGCTCTGTTCCCAGTGACTCATTTCGGGGCATGTCCCTTTAAATGCTAATGAGCTCTGCTCACCTCACCCCTGACTTCCGTGGAAGAGCAAAGGTGATTTGCAAATAATAATAAAAAATATAAAGTGTGAGACTTACTTCTTCTGGAGGCGCAACTGGATCACAAACAATTGGTACTAATCTCTCCTTGAGTTTTAACTTTTTATCAAAACCTGCCTTGAATTGTCCCTCATTCACAAAGCAGTCTTGAGTAAAATTATTTGCGCAGACATAAACTAATTTAGGTGTATTCGGTGGTGCATTACCATCAAAACAAAACCAATGCACTGCGTCCTCAGTGGCTCTGATGTCTGGAGAAAATTAACACTAATGTTCTTTTACACAAAACTACAAAACACCTGCATTGATTACAAAACATTGTCGCTACAGCTGCTCGAGTTCTGAGAGAATGATTGACTTCGAACAACTGGCTGAGGGCAAAAAATATCCTCATACTGGACAGTACTTCAGCGGTTGTGGGCGGGGCCTGAGCAAATATGACATCATACTGCTCAGAAGATCAAAATGGCTTGATAATTGAGACTGCTTTGGTTTTTGGGAGGTTAAAAAAAAAAGAAGTCAAGGGGTTTTTATCATTGTAGGGTGGTTGTGTCCACACACTGCTAAGATACATTTATATGAAATCCCCATATAAAATGTGAATTTAGCATCCAATGTCACCTTATTAAATTAAATTATAATCTTAATTCAAGTAATGAATGAAGTCTGAGAGTAATCAGTGTTGAGTACTACTGTAAGGTTAACCCTGCCTGGTTTAAATATTTCAAAATGATTATCAGTTGAAAACATAAGAAATTTAGAAAAGTAATCATAAAGTAATCAAATGTAATTAGTTACATTACTTTAATAAAGTAATTGAAAAGTTACACTACTTATTACATTTTAACTTGTCCACGTTGGTGTGCAGTTTTGAGGTTGTGTTCTTTGTTGTAAGAAAATAGTGAATTGTTTCTTGAATTATGTGTTCGTACTAGTCAAGTAAAACTGTAAGTAACCATAAATGTTAAAAAGCATCCATGTAGCAGCTAATTAAAAGTAAATGGTATTATGATTGTAAATGTATGAAACAAGTTAGACTTACCACAGTTACCACATGGGATGCCAATGCAATGAATTCAGGGGATGATTGGTTGTTATATATTTCACTGAAAGTTTCATTTAGACTGAATCTTAAGTGTATGCTTCCCTCGTCAAGGGTAGGAGGATCAGTATTTGTGCCCTCTGTTGTTGGTGCTACAGTGGTGGACACCTCCGAGGTATGAGCCTCTGTTACTGGCTTCACTGACATTAGTGTTGTTGATGTTGTCATCGTTGTATGTACTGTTGTAGAATGTAATAAAGCAGATGAAACCTCAGCTTGTGTAGTCTTGGTTGATTCTGTTTTTTCTCTAACAGTTGATGCTGTGGTTGTGCCCAATGCAGTTGTTGGCAATGCTGATGTCACTCCTGCTAATGGTGCAGTAGTTCGACTTGTTGTTAGTACCAACAATGTTGGGGATTCTGCTGATGATTCTGTATTTCTGGATGTTCTTCCAGTTGTTGTCTTTGCTTCACTTGATTCAGTTAAAGGTGATGATGCCTCTGTTATTGGTGCTGCTGTAGTTGGAGCAAATGTTGATTCTGTTGTTCCAGATGCTTTTAATGTAACTATTCCTGCTGATGAAGAACTAGTCTCAACAAATGTTGTAGGTTCTTGTGTCACACTTTTGGCAGTGTTGGATACTTCTGAGGTAAGGGCCACTGTTTCTGGCTTCACTGAGATTAATGTTGTAATTTCTTTCTGGGCTGATGAGGGTTCTTTTGTGCCTTGCGATGTCACTAGTCCCAAGGTTGAAGCTTTGGGTGCAGTAGCAGACTCTTCTAGGACTGTTGTTGTTGTGACTGTATCTACTGCCACAGACTGTAAAACAGAAGATGAAACCTGAGCTTGTGTAGTTTTGGTTGATTCTGGTTCTTCTCTAACAGTTGATGCTGTGGTTGTCCTTGCTGCAGTTGCTGGAAATGCTGACGTCGCTCCTGCTGATGGTGCAGTAGTTGCACCTGTTATTGGTACCAACAATGTTGGGGCTTCTTTGGATGGTTCTGTAGTTCTTGATGTTCTTGCAGTTGTTGTCTTTACTTCACTCGTTTCAGTTAATAGTGATACTGCCTCTGTTATTGGTGCTGCTGTAGTTGGAGAAAATGTTGATTCTGTTGTATCAGATGTTCTTAATGTAGCTATTTCTGCTGATGAAGATCTAGTGTCAACAAACGTAGTAGGTTCTTGTGTCACTCTTTTGGCAGTACCGGAGACTTCTGAGGTAAGGGCCACTGTTTCTGGCTTCATTGACGTTGATGCTCTAGTTTCTTTTTGGGTGGATGAGGGTTCTGTTGTGACTTGAGATGCCACTGGTACCAGGGTTGAAGCTTTGGGTGCAGTAGCAGACTCTTCTAGAACTGTTGTTGTTGTGACTGTATTTACTGCCACAGAATATAATATTGTAGACGAAACCTCAGCTTGTGTAGTCTTGGTTGATTCTGGTTCTTCTTTAACAGTTGATGCTGTGGTTGGCCCTGCTTCAGTTACTGGTAATGCTGATGTCATTCTTGCTGATGGTGCAGTAGTTGCACTTGTTGTTGGTACCAACAATGTTGGGGCTTCTGCAGATGATTCTGTAGTTGTGGATGTTCTTGCAGTTGTTGTCTTTACTTCACTTGTTTCAGTTAATGGTGATGATGCCTCTGTTATTGGTACTGCTGTAGTTGGAGCAAATGTTGCTTCTGTTGTACCAGATGCTCTAAATGTAGCTACTGCTGCTGATAAAGAACTGGTGTCAGCAAGTGTTGTCGGTTCTTGTGTCACTCTTCTGGCAGTGCTGGAGACTTCTGAGGTAAGGGCCTCTGTTTCTGGCTTCACTGACGTTAATGTTGTAGTTTCTTTCTGGGCTGATGAGGGTTCTTTTGTGCCTTGCGATGTCACTAGTCCCAAGGTTGAAGCTTTGGGTGCAGTAGCAGACTCTTCTAGGACTGTTGTTGTTGTGACTGTATCTACTGCCACAGACTGTAAAACAGAAGATGAAACCTGAGCTTGTGTAGTTTTGGTTGATTCTGGTTCTTCTCTAACAGTTGATGCTGTGGTTGTCCTTGCTGCAGTTGCTGGCAATGCTGACGTCGCTCCTGCTGATGGTGCATTAGTTGCACCTGTTGTTGGTACCAACAATGTTGGGGCTTCTATGGATGATTCTGTAGTTCTTGATGTTCTTGCAGTTGTTGTCTTTACTTCACTCGTTTCAGTTAATAGTGATACTGCCTCTGTTATTGGTGCTGCCGTAGTTGGAGCAAATGTTGATTCTGTTGTATCAGATGTTCTTAATGTAGCTATTTCTGCTGATGAAGATCTAGTGTCAACAAATGTAGTAGGTTCTTGTGTCACTCTTTTGGCAGTACCGGAGACTTCTGAGGTAAGGGCCACTGTTTCTGGCTTCACTGACGTTGATGCTCTAGTTTCTTTTTGGGTGGATGAGGGTTCTGTTGTGACTTGAGATGTCACTGGTACCAGGGTTGAAGCTTTGGGTGCAGTAGCAGACTCTTCTAGAACTGTTGTTGTTGTGACTGTATTTATTGCCACAGAATATAATATTGTAGACGAAACCTCAGCTTGTGTAGTCTTGGTTGATTTTGGTTCTTCTGTAACTGTTGATGCTGTGGTTGTCCCTGCTGCAGTTGCTGGCAATGCTGATGTTGATCCTGCTGATGGTGCAATAGTTGCACTTGTTGTTGGCACCAACAATGTTGGGGCTTCTTCAGAAGATTCTGTAGTTCTGGATGTTCTTACATTTGTTGTCTTTACTTCACTTGTTTCAGTTAACGGTGATGATGCCTCTGTTATTGGTGCTGCTGTAGTTGGAGCAAATTTTGATTCTGATGTACCAGATGCTCTTAATGTAGCTATTGCTGCTGATAAGGAACTGGTGTCAGCAAGTGTTGTCGGTTTTTTTGTCACTCTACTGGCAGTGCTGGAGACTTCTGAGGTAAGGATCACTGTTTCTGGCTTCACTGACGTTAATGTTGCCATTTCTTTTTGGGCGGATGACGGTTCTTTTGTGCCTTCAGATGTCACTGGTACCAAGGTTGAAGCTTTGGGTGCAGTAGCAGACTCTATTAGAACTGTTGTCTTTGTGACTGTATTTATTGCCACAGAATGTAATACTGTAGACGAAACCTCAGCTTGTGTAGTCTTGGTTGATTCTGGTTCTTCTCTAACAGTTGATGCTGTGGTTGTGCCCAATGTAGTTGTTGGCAATGCTGATGTCATTCCTGCTAATGGTGCAGTAGTTCGACTTGTTGTTAGTACCAACAATGTTGGGGATTCTGCTGATGATTCTGTAGTTCTGGATGTTCTTCCAGTTGTTGTCTTTGCTTCACTTGATTCAGTTAAAGGTGATGATGCCTCTGTTATTGGTGCTGCTGTAGTTGGAGCAAATGTTGATTCTGTTGTTCCAGATGCTTTTAATGTAGCTATTCCTGCTGATGAAGAACTAGTCTCAACAAATGTTGTAGGTTCTTGTGTCACACTTTTGGCAGTGTTGGATACTTCTGAGGTAAGGGCCACTGTTTCTGGCTTCACTGAGATTAATGTTGTAATTTCTTTCTGGGCTGATGAGGGTTCTTTTGTGCCTTGTGATGTCACTAGTCCCAAGGTTGAAGCTTTGGGTGCAGTAGCAGACTCTTCTAGGACTGTTGTTGTTGTGACTGTATCTACTGCCACAGACTGTAAAACAGAAGATGAAACCTGAGCTTGTGTAGTTTTGGTTGATTCTGGTTCTTCTCTAACAGTTGATGCTGTGGTTGTCCTTGCTGCAGTTGCTGGCAATGCTGACGTCGCTCCTGCTGATGGTGCATTAGTTGCACCTGTTGTTGGTACCAACAATGTTGGGGCTTCTATGGATGATTCTGTAGTTCTGGATGTTCTTGCAGTTGTTGTCTTTACTTCACTCGTTTCAGTTAATAGTGATACTGCCTCTGTTATTGGTGCTGCCGTAGTTGGAGCAAATGTTGATTCTGTTGTATCAGATGTTCTTAATGTAGCTATTTCTGCTGATGAAGATCTAGTGTCAACAAATGTAGTAGGTTCTTGTGTCACTCTTTTGGCAGTACCGGAGACTTCTGAGGTAAGGGCCACTGTTTCTGGCTTCACTGACGTTGATGCTCTAGTTTCTTTTTGGGTGGATGAGGGTTCTGTTGTGACTTGAGATGTCACTGGTACCAAGGCTGAAGCTTTGGGTGCAGTAGCAGACTCTTCTAGAACTGTTGTTGTTGTGACTGTATTTATTGCCACAGAATATAATATTGTAGACGAAACCTCAGCTTGTGTAATCTTGGTTGATTCTGGTTCTTCTTTAACAGTTGATGCTGTGGTTGTCCCTGCTTCAGTTACTGGTAATGCTGATGTCATTCTTGCTGATGGTGCAGTAGTTGCACTTGTTGTTGGTACCAACAATGTTGGGGCTTCTTCAGAAGATTCTGTAGTTCTGGATGTTCTTACATTTGTTGTCTTTACTTCACTTGTTTCAGTTAACGGTGATGATGCCTCTTTTATTGGTGCTGCTGTAGTTGGAGCAAATGTTGATTCTGTTGTACCAGATGCTCTTAATGTAGCTATTGCTGCTGATAAAGAACTGGTGTCAGCAAGTGTTGTCGGTTCTTGTGTCACTCTTCTGGCAGTGCTGGAGACTTCTGAGGTAAAGACCTCTGTTTCTGGCTTCACTGACGTTAATGTTGTAGTTTCTTTTTGGGCGGATAAGGGTTCTGTTGTGACTTGAGATGTCACTGGTACCAAGGCTGAAGCTTTGGGTGCAGTAGCAGACTCGTCTAGGACTGTTGTTGTTGAGACTGTACCTACTGCCACAGAATGTAATACAGTAGATGAAACCTCAGATTGTGTAGTCTTGGTTGATTTTGGTTCTTCTCTAACTGTTGATGCTGTGGTTGTCCATGCTGCAGTTGCTGGCAATGCTGATGTTGATCCTGCTGATGGTGCAATAGTTGCACTTGTTGTTGGCACCAACAATGTTGGGGCTTCTTCAGAATATTCTGTAGTTCTGGATGTTCTTCCATTTGTTGTCTTTACTTCACTTGTTTCAGTTAACGGTGATGATGCCTCTGTTATTGGTGCTGCTGTAGTTGGAGCAAATGTTGATTCTTTTGTACCAGATGCTCTTAATGTAGTTATTCCTGCTGATGAAGAACCATTGTCAGCAAGTGTTGTAGGTTCTTGTGTCACTCTTTTGGCAGTGGTGGAGGCTTCTGAGGTAAGAGCCACTGTTTCTGGCTTCACTGACAATAATGTTGTAGTTTCGTTTTGGGCTGATGAGGGTCCTGTTGTTTCTGGTTCATTGCTAATAGTTGCTGCTGTGGTTGTGCCCATTGGAGTTGTTGGCAATGCTGATGTTGCTCCTGTTGATGTTAAAATAGTTGCACTTGTTGCCTCTGCAGCTGTTAAAATAGTATAAGAAGATGGCATTTTTGTTGTTGGTGGTGCTGTTTCTGATGCAGACACTGTTGTTTTACTCATTGTTACTGAATCCGTTAAAGATTCTGTTGTGACTTGAGGTGATGATGACTCTGTTACTGCAGATTGCACTGCACTGATTGTCACTGCCTCTGTTGTAGCTACTGTTTGTGTAAGCTGAAGTGTTGCCATGACCCCTATAGGTATATCAAATGAGCATCAAGTTAGTGTACAATATTAACATTCAAATCTTTTAGTGTATGAATATCAGTATTGATCAGTAATCAACTGATTTGATAACAGTTTTATCCACTGTTTTTTTGTTTTTGTTTTGTTTTGCTTTAAATATCCTACTTTCAGTGTTCTTTTAAATATTACTTTGCTAGGTTACTTTTCTTGCTAACGGCCCTGTTACAAAAAAAAAATGCCAAAAAAGTCCTCCCCAAAAACTTCACATTGTTAAAAACAATGTCTCTTTGCTTTTCCTGAAACTCATAATTATTATAGAAATTTGGACTAAACTGCTCGATTTATATGGATTAGTTTTACAATCTCTTTATTAACGCTTTGAAGCATCAAAGTGGTAGTTGCGTAGGCAGTACATTTAGGGACAGAAATCTCTCAGATTTCATTGAAAAAATCTTTATTTGTGTCCTGAAGATGAACAAAAGTCTTACGGGTTTAGAACAACATGAGGGTGAGTAAGTGATGCCAACATTTTTATTCCCCTTGAGGAAGTCACACTGCATCGAAACGCATTTGTGAAATCAGTCCAATGGAATGGCGAGATGTCACAGGTAGAGACCAGGAAGCTTAACCCTTAATCGTCATTCGGGACTAATTTGAGCCACTAGATGTCACCAAAGTCACCATTTTTTTAGGTTTTGGCTGTCTGAACTTACTGGATTGTTTTTTTTTTTACTGAAGTAAAATAAATATTAAATATAACACAAAAATAGGCATATCTTACATAAAACACCCAAAATCACAAAAAAACTGCATAAATTGATAATTTGTATTTTATCGGAGACAGTGATATGACATTTATAAAAAAATTGGGATCACAGCTGAGACCTTCATGCCCAAATTTGTCCACGAATGACAAATTAAGGGCTGCTATACGAAGGATGCTTGAGGGTTAAAAGCATATACGGAGCAAACAGCAGCAGCTTCTGTATCTTCTGCAAGTGCTCTGTGTGTGTCAGTCTGAAATATATAGCCAACAGAGTTCCGGCATGAAACTCTAGATGGCGCAGTCCGATAGGTCTACATCAATCTGACCTAATTGACATCATAATCACATGGCACAGCTGATTGGTTCTGTCCTGTATCGGTAGCCAATGAGCTCGATGCTCAACATTCAAATATATGACTAGAGCTTGCTGTAGCAGTTTTACAGCTTGCTTCAGAAATAGTGAAATCAACATCTAAGGTAAGTGAATGCTCTTCTAATCCATATCGCGGTGTGTTTTGCGTGGTCTGCCTAAAGCCCCGCTGCCAGCGTCACAAAGCGACATGATCCCATTCATTTTCAATGGAGAGCTGGCGACGTCCGTTGATACGAGCGACAGTGACCGTTGGCGACAGAATGTGGGTGTGTCAAGCGATGCGAGTCAAGCGACAAAAGTTAAGAATTGTTTAACTTTATGCAAATGAACAGCGAATTTGAAATGAACAACCAATAGAAGTGAAGAATCTGTCAGTGATGCTCACACGTCACCGTCTCGAGTGCAGGAAAGGCAGGACAGAGTTCCGGGAGCGATTTCACTGTTTTATAATTTGACTGTAACCACATACATGGATATAAAAAAATATGCGCAGAAAAGAAACTGTTGGCTGTCTAAGTGAGTTTGATTCATACATTGATGGTTCGAGACGAGTTGTTAATTATATGATGCAGTGAGCAGTTTAGCACCGGTTAATGCACGAGCACTGCTGTAGTTTATATAACAACACTCTCCAATGGCAGAATGTTATTTTTATTTCTTTAAAGTCTAATTCCTAGTCAAAATATATATAGGTTGTGATTGCATTTTCTGTAGAAATGTTCAGACGTGCAGTCTACCAATAACATTAGAGTGACAGCACTGCCCACAAGCGTCTTCAAAGTAGAGAGTCTAGCGACATGCAGTGAAAAAGTCGCTGGCAGTGTTAACGGGGCTTAATTGAGTTCAAAAAGCAGTTTGCATTGCATGCAGGAGTGAAATATTAAGCTTATTAGCAGCAGCATTTAGTATCTGTGTTTAAACAGCTGCAGCAAAATTCAGTTTAGAGCATATGTAATCGCTCTGAGGACACGCCAATAGTAATGGACATGAAACAGGTTAAATTAAATAAGCATCTTGTGCATGCATTTCAACAAGGGTTTGCCATATACATCAGCGTTATCTCAGTGTTCACATTGTTATTTCTAAGGTCGATGTTTTCATTGTGATGAGTGTGTGGGTGATTTCAGCTGTGCGCAGTGTCAGAAGCACGTGCTTATCACGGTTATATCAATGACAGCGTTGCAGGAGAAGGGTAATAAGAGTTATCACTAAAGATCACCATCTATGGCTGTTGTAGTCCTGAGTGAAATGCGTTATGGATAGAGTAGTTCGGAGTAGAGGTCTTCACGGGTCCAAATATTCGTCCCCGACCCC
Organism: Aspiorhynchus laticeps; assembly: GCA_023376895.1. NCBI lineage: Eukaryota > Metazoa > Chordata > Actinopteri > Cypriniformes > Cyprinidae > Aspiorhynchus > Aspiorhynchus laticeps. The sequence continues at coordinate 44,777,457 of CM041797.1, read as the reverse complement.
AAAGAGACCCGTAAATATGCTGCACGGAACCGACCCGGACCCGTATTTTATTTGAAAGTGGGACCCGAACCCGTGCAGACCCGAGAAATGCCTTAAATGTACTACCCGGACCCGACGCGGACCCGACCATTATTCGAAAGTTGGACCCGAACCCGGCTGGGAAGACACAGACCCGACTGCACCCGTCCCGATCAGTACATATTGCACAGCAAATGTTATTAAGTCAATAAACATGTTGCGAAAAAAAACCTTTTTGCCTTATACTGTTAGTAGCCCTCTCCCTGACTGCGATGTATACAATCCTCCTTGCAAATACATTTCCATCCATGTTAGGCTGTTCCTCTCTCTTGCCTTCTGAAACAGCCTTCTTAATCCACTCATTATTCCAGCTTTAAAAGTCTTCTTGCTGTCACGGAGACGGATGACTAATGCAACGTCGCAGTTTTTTTTTTTCATCTCGAGTCAACTTCGACTGTTTTGTTTCAGCTTTTTTTTTAACATCACTCATGATCACCGTCCGCTTGCAGTAGCTACTACATTAACTCCGCCCGCGCTCTGCTTCTGGCGGCTGCGGTAACGCGTGTTTTTTTCTTCCACCTTATTTCCCGCTCACACATTTCTCATCCTAATTTTACAAACGGCTAGTTACACACACGCATGCTGACTGACGCTGATCACTCGCGGGTGCGGTGTTCTCCCATCGACTCGGGTATTACACACAAAGTTAAAAAGACCCGGGACCCGAAGTAATAGATTGGGACCCGACCCGGACCCGGCTGACCGTTTAAAATATAGACCCGAACCCGTACGGGTCCCGGGTCCTCGGGTCTCGGGTCCTCCATGAAGACCTCTAGTTCGGAGAAATGTGCTCGTTTGACGTGTGCTCTCACTGTGTAGTTCAGAAACAGAGAAAGAACATTTATATTCTGCTTTTATTTCAGTTCATTCAAGTCAGTCCACCCAAGAGTTTTGTGCACTGTAACTCTGACAACTTTTATCTGCACAAGAGGGTAAAATTACATGCATCAGCTAACTTTGTTCATCTCATCATTGCACGAACATGAATTAATGAGCTGTTACCCTGCCGCTGGGCCTGCTGAAGTGGCGAAAGTAACAGTAGTTATCAGATGACTGAATTATAATATTTGCTCAGGTGGGTGCTGGGGTCTTTTCTATCGGATTGCAACATATATACATTTTGTTAATTAACATTACACATAGTGCGTGTCTAATTAGAGTAAAGCCAGTTGGCATGGTAGCCCAGGCACACATAGTCATAGGCCACTATTGTTAAGCCGGTCAGCATAGTAGCCAAGGCTCACATAGCCATAGACCACTGTTGTTAAGCCGGTTGGTGTGGTAGCCCAGGCACACATAGCCATAGGCCACTAGCTTTAAGCCGGTCGGCATGGTAGCCCAGGCACACAGATAAAAATACATGCGGTTCACATGGCTCTTCGGAGCAGCAGCAGTACATATGTCTTGGTGATAGATCTGCTTGTTGGGGGGTGTTTTGTTCTTGTTTTGGTTTGTATTGTCCCTTCTATGTTTCCTGCTTTGTGGGGAGTTATTATGTGTATGTCATATTTGCAGCAGCAATATTTCTTACATGCTCACAGCAGCATGTTGTGGATGTATCGGCAGTAGCAAGTCTCGGTACTTGCTCTGTCGCAGCAGCAGTGTAGCAGATCTATTCCGCCAAGAGCAAATACATTAACATTGTCATGTACATTACCATGACAATCCTCCCGAGAGTTCTCATGACAGAAATACAGAGTACTGGCATGAAACTAGATGGCACAGTGTTGGGGGATCGTTGTCGTCGCATAATGCTAATGACGGATGCCTCCCTCACGGGCTGGGAAGTGGTCATGAGTGGCTGCTCTGCCCAGTGTCTGTGGGAGTCCACCATCTCACATGACACAATTTGCCTTGAGATGCTTGCCATGTCTCGTGCTGTAAAACACTTTTTTCCAGACCTAAGAGGCCATCATGTGCACCTCTGATGGGGCCCAACTCATAGACTCATAGACCAGGTCTCTCAACTGAGGTTGTTGAGACTAGAGACCTGCGCGGGACGGATTTTTCAGTCCCGCTCCTGCCCGCTCCCGCAGAAATATATCTTATCTATGTGTTCCCGCCCACTACATTCATGTTTTGTCTCGCTCCCGCCCGCAAAAGCCCGCATAAAAATAATCTATATAGATTTTTTTCTGTGCATTGAAGAAATTTACATGGAATGGTTCTGTAACATCTCCTAAGCTTCACAACATCCCAGCATAAATGCTCCCGATAAAATATTTGTTATTTAGGCTAAGCATCAACATTCACAAACCACTGTTATTTTTAACAGAAAAGCAAGCATGGGCTGCTGCGTGCATGGTCAGGCATGGCAAAATGCGAGCAGCTCTTCCTTTATTATCACTAAAAGCTGACATCTCAGTTCATCGCAATCTCACAAAGCTCTGTTATAACACAATGAACATGCACAAAGAATCTTTCACAATGTCTACACTTTGTGTATTAACATGAGACGATTCATGAGCACGCAATTTCAGCACTGCGGGTGAGTCACCTCTGACTGGCCATTGCATTCCAGAAATCAACAGCTGAGTCTGTGATTGGCTACATTGCGCAACCCTTTAAACTAGTGATCGACCGATATTGATTTTTTAGAGCCGATACCGATACCGATAATTTGTTTGTTTATGTGCCCGATAACCGATATGCAGAACCGATATTTATTTACTGTTATACTTGTGTTTTTGACACAATGATTACAACACCACTGAACTGAACAAACCATTTTATTTATAACAATCACTCCCTCCTTGCATAGAAAACAAAACAAATCTTATTTATACACCAATAAATAGAGGGGTCTGAGAGTACAAAAAATAAAAAAAGTGCACTGTTACTAAACAGTTTTTGTTTAAAAATAAAATCTTCGATGAGGTAAAAAAAAAACAGGTAAAATAAATAAAGCACGTAAAAGTAATTCTCACCAATTAAAAAATAAATAAAACTTGTGGCAGGTGACGTCACGTTAATTAGCATATTCATGACGTCATTGTGTCAAGTTTGCGTTCAGACGAGTTTTGGCACTTAAGATCTGTTATAAATGTCACATACTGTAATTAATACAACAATGCCAATAAAGCTGTTCACATTATACTTTCTGTTGTCATACATAAAACAAGTATAAATAGTAAACAGGAACCATTAATTTTACATGTTAACCAGGAATCACTCTCACTATACTCCTTAAATCCTGATTTATAGTCGCAACATCGTCTGATAACATCAATATACATCTAACTTACACTAAAAAGCGACTATATGCGGTGGTTTTGGCTATGTTACTGTTTTGTCTCATTCAGCGCACTGTCTGCGTCTGAGTAACAAGCTATGCGCATATTCAGACGAATTATGTTCATATTTAAAAGTCCAAACAGTCAGTAAGCGACAGGTGCTTGGAAACGCTGTTTTGTAAATGATTTACTGATGATTTTGCTGCGTTACGGCCAAATGAATGCGCTGCTTCACTGCCGCTCACTGCACAGAATAGACGCAGAGAGAGGCGACACTGCGCCGGGAGAGTCAGACCTCGCGCTCGCGGGGCAGTAACGTTACTGGAGACAAATTCCAATTGAACGATAGCTAAGGTTTTTTCAAAAAAAGTCGCTAGGTTTGTCAGTATGTACCTGTTGTGGGGAAAAAGCCGCCAAAAGGGTCTGAAAGTTGCTAAATACTGAAAGTCGCGCTCTTGTGTGTGAGAGGCGGGAGCTGATGGCAGCGGGCGGTGGATATTGTTGCAGCCCGCCACAGATAAAGAGAGAGAGCTCGTCTGAGGGAGTGTCTACAGTTCTTGAGCACACAGCAGTGGGAAACGCGTCAGGCGAGGGGAGATTTTCCTCTTGTTAATCGATCGCGGATGGTTTCATTATCTCGGGTGGATAAAAAAAAAAAAAAAAGTGTAAGATAATAATAGTAATAAAAACAAAAGTGTGTCACCAAATATACTTGGGCGGCCGTTAATATACCTGGGCGGCCCACCCAGGTAAAGTCTATGTGTGGGAAACACTGGAGTTGTGTTTACTAGGATGTTTATTAGGGAATTGATGGTTATATAGTAAATGTTTATATAATTACAGTGTTTTAATCGTGAATATTTTTAAAAGCTACATGCGGTGGCCGTGCTGTAGCATTTCCTGAGCATCAACCCACTGAGTGAACAGCAATATGAAGCGGCTTCACGAGACTAATGATGAGCAAATATACAACAGAGAGAGAATTTAATTCAGCGCTTTTACTTCCAACTTGCGCTCATTCATGGCTGTATTATTTAATTCATGCAAAGTTACGTCTTTATTGGGACAGGACTTGACGGATTATCTTACGTGACTCGTCTATTTCTTAGAGCCAAGCTGCATAAACTACATATCAAGCATATGTATCACATCTAATTTGTGCATTAATGGCTGTTATGTTAAATAAAATGTACTAATTACAGCAAAGCAAGTAATACTTTACCTGTGCACGCCGTTGTCTCGTCTCGTCTCCCCTTAGATGCGCTGTAATGGCGATCATGCGTGCAATTCTTAAAACGCCCACAAGATGGCGGCGTTTATCTCTAGTTTAGATTGTCTTCTGGACAACTGTCAGATCAGCAGTCTTCCCCATGATTGTGTAGCCTAGTGAACCAAACTGAGAGACCATTTTGAAGGCTCAAGAAACCTTTGCAGGTGTTTTGAGTTGATTAGCTGATTGGCATGCCACCATATTCTAATTAGTTGAGATAGTGAATTGGTGGGTTTTTGTTAAATGTGAGTCTAAATCATCACAATTAAAAGAACCAAAGACTTAAACTACTTCAGTCTGTTTGCATTGAATTTATTTAATAAACGAATTTCACAATTTGAGTTGAATTACTGAAATAAATTAACTTTTCCACGACATTCTAATTTATTGAGATGCACCTGTATTTGATGTGGCATGACAGATTGCTGTATAAATGCCTCGGAGAGCCGCTTCTGGGACGGTTCAGAAACGTGCTGGTATAAACACAAGCATTGACTAGAGTGGCCGCAATCAGCTCCGGTTCCCGTGTCTGAGCCATAACGCACCGCAGACTTGTGCAGTGTATGGCAGAGCGGAGCGCGAGTGAACATGATCATTCCATCCTCTTTACTACTAGTTTTAATGCGAACTAGATAGTTCTAGATGCGAACTAGATGCCTGTAATTCATTACATATTGCCTCTCTCTCGAGTACTATGTAAATACATATGCATATTTTCTATACAGCTGTATATATTGAGTAAATTATGCATTGATGCTGATGTGGATGTTCTTTCAGCTGTTGTACTTCCAAAACTAACTCTCTCCCCTGATGTAGTTGTAAGATTTGTTTGTGTATTGGTTATATCACCTTCTGATGTTGCAGTTTCCTCCGGTGTCCATTTTATTGATGATCCCAATGGATTTCTAGTAGTTGTGGGTTTTATGTTGCTTGTTAGCTGTATTGAAGTAGTTGCTGGTGTGTTTAATGGAGTGGCTGTTTCTGGAAAAACAGACATTGTGAGCTTTGATGTGGTGGCTGTTAGTTGCCTTGAGGTTTCCAATGCTGTATTGTTTGAAATGGTAGTTTTCAGTATTGCCGAAGTTGTAGAATGTGTGATGGTTGTTTGTTGTCTTGAGTTGGTCGTTGGTAAGATTGTTGTTGTAAGAATGGTGATTGTTGCGGGCACTGCTGAATTTTCAAGCTCTGTTGTGGTTTCTGATATTTGTCTTGAGGTGGTCTTCTGTTTGCTGGTATGTTCTTGAGTGCTGGTTGTTAGTGGCTCTGTTGAAATGGTAGACTTTGTTTTGGTCGTTGATGGCCCTGAAGTGGTTATTTGTGCAGTTGCTGGGAAAGATGAAGTGGGCAACATAGTTGTTGTTACTGGAGATGAGCTGAATGATTCTGTTGGTGTTGGTGTTGTGGCTGAGGTTATTGCAGGGGATGTTGGAGGTGCTTTTTTAATTGCTGCAAAAAAAAAAAAAAAAGGATTACTAAACAACATTTATCAATAGACCTTCATAGTACCTATAGTATGAATTAAAACATATATATTTATATACATATAGAAAATATCTGACATCAAGCTTTACTCAGTTTTTAATGAATTTTTGAAAATTACTTAAATATTAATTTCTTACCTATTTCTAAAACGGGGTACCAGTATTTTCTGGAAATAACTAGTGGTCCTCTCCTGAAAGATTAAATTATTGTAAATATCAGTGCTGTCAAACGATTAATCCTGATTAATCGCATCCAAAATATAAGTTTTTGTTTACATAATATATGTGTGGACTGTATATTTATTATGTATATATAAATGCACACACATTCATGTATATGTTTAAGAAAAAGATGTTACGTTTATATATTAAATATATTTATATATGATATAATTTATATGAATAGAAATATATACACGTAAGTACATGTAAATATTTTCAAAATATATGCTGTATGTGTGTGTCTTTATATATACAAATTAAATATACACAGTACACACACATATATTATGTAAACAAAAACTTTTATTTTGGATGTGATTTAATTGCGATTAATCATTTGACAGTACTAGTAAATATATATTATTTTGCATGAAGAAAACACAATTTGTTAAAAAGTAATGCAATGAGTCTATTATTTATAGATTCATTGCATATCTATTAGAGCTGGTGTTCTCAAAGAGCAGGAGTTCTCAAACGTTTTTACAAGGGAGAAAAGTTCAAGGTCCGCTCTGCTGGCCCTGCCCTGGCTTCCTGCTCTTCTAGCTCCACCCTGGTTCACCTCGGGATTCAGGCCCATTTCCACCACATGGGTCTGGCCCACCATCCCTCCCCCTGTTCCCTCTCCCTTCTGGAATTTTTTGACACTTCGTGGAGCCTCTGGAATCCGCTCCTTAAAGCGGGGGTCATGTCAGAGCCATCTGCTGGAATGCCCATGATAGCCACCAGCTCCTTCCGGATCATTGTTTGTTTGTTCAGGGCTTGTATTTATCAAGCCTCTAAGAATTACTCTCAAGAACACTGCTAAGAATTGACTTACGTGTAAAAAAAAAATTCTTGGCTCAAAGCTGCGCTTAAAAGTTAATTATCAAGCAACTCAGTCGTAATTTAAGAGAAGTGCAAGAAGACTAAGAAGTATCAGTCCTATTCGGTACCTATTCGGAAGGGACTAGTTTTCTAAACTACGTTTGAGTTTCGATTCTTATCAACTGACGTCTGTGATTTTCATGTACCAATTCAGACGGGACTAACATCTCCGTGTTAATTCCAGAGGTGGGAGGGTCTGTTTTGGATATCTGGGCATTGCAGAGATCACGAGCTCATGCGTGCACTGCGTATAGTTATTCGGATTGATAGTATAACCAAAATTTTACTACAAATACCACGGTGAAGCTATATGGCTAGTATAGCAAAAGCATGGTTAATGTGTGGTAACTTTAGTTTAACTATTTTATTTTTTTATTTGAAGTAAAACCATGTTTAATTTTCATAAAGGTACATATGTAGGCTAATTAAAACATTATGTAATTGAGTGCAGAAATGAAGATGAGTAACGTTAATCTGACGCTGACACTGATATTACAGTAGCCAGTCTTAACAGTTAATGTGATCTGGCTCTTGATTTTATTATTGTTATTTTTTATTTCTTTGGCGGGATGCAAACATATAAAAAATGCACACGCCGCACGCTAAAAGCATCTACAGTAATCAGAGGTGGAAAGAGTACGAAAATATTCTACTCAAGTAAAAGTACCATTACATTCATGATATTTTACTTAAGTACAAGTAAAAGTACCAGTCTAAAAATCTATTCAAGTAAAAGTAAAAAGTAGCTCATTTAAAATTTACTCATTTACATTTTAACAGTGGGAGGGAGGCAAAACTGGGATAGTTTTTTTTTTTATTTGTGTGATAACTGGGATATGTCAAACTCAGTTCCTGGAGGGCCACAGCCCTGCACAGGTTAGATATAACCCTAATTAAACACATCTGATCCAGCTAATCTAATCATTTAGGCTTATTTGAAAACTACATGGTATGTGTGTTGGAGCAGGGTTGGAACTAAACTCTGCAGGGCTGCGGCCCTCCAGGAACTGAGTTTGACACCTCTGGGATAGGCCTATAAATCTCAAACTAGTTGTTTTTAATTAAAGGAATCAGTTATTTAGAATAATAAGACATTTGGGCTGTTACCAGGCAAATTAAATCAGTATCAACAAAATTCATCTTTGCAATGCAGAGGAAACACAGAAGCTTCATCTGAAGTGGCATTTAGATGTATTTACACACTGTTTAATGCAGGACATGGATGCATTTAATCTGCAGTTACAAATGCAGAAATAATGTTTTGATATATGACATAAAATGTTGAATACTCACATTTGAAATTATATAAATAAATAAAAATCAAAAGATACTTTAAATGTGAAATTAAAACCACCAGTAGGTGGCAGCAAGTCACTGTTAATAAGTGAGTCATTGCGATTGAACCGAATCATTTAAACGGTTGATTCATTCAGAAACGAAACACCGTCGTTGCTCAGTAGGGATGTAACGATTACCGGTTTGATGATAAATCATGATAAAATTCCCCACGGTTAGTATTACCGTTTCATATTTTAATTATCATTAAAACCGTATTCGATTACCACGATTTGAAATAAATACTGTCCAGCATAAAGCACAGTTTTAAGTAACAGTCTCACGTGCGCACAGCAGCAGAGTAGTTTCGTTTTGAGTGAAAATAGGGTGGAAAAGCTGGGAGGTTTTAAACAAGTGCTGAGGGAATTATACAAATTAATATATGAATGTACCTCTGAAGGCTCTGACTGCCTTCAGAAACGATTCGATGGCATTTTGTTTTCATCTTCGCTCCATGTAATACCTAAAGGAAGTGTTTTTAATCGCAATACTGCTTTGTCCACGGAGTTCACATAAAACAGCTGTTATTCAGCTTTTCCATATAAAGCGCCACCTGCTGTCAGAGAGTGGATTTACAGACACTTATTTACATTCAGTTTGTGTGCAGTTTCTGTCTGGCCAAAAACGGACCGAATTTGCATGCCCTGCTGTAAATTTTGACCGGTTGATGAAAAACAAGCTTATGTGGATTCTACACATTTAAACAATTCAGATAAGTTATCTAGAATTATTTATGGAGCAGATAAAATACATATAATCATTTATTAGTCAATTATCAGGCTCCTAAATCAAGCTCCTAAACTCAGTCTCATAACATCTACAGTACTCAATTTAATAAACTGTAAAAAAACACCCATTATTCTCCATCATCCGCATTGCTGCTATGTGTGCATACCCGGTACAACCTGTTTGCACATTCCTCTTGCACATCCCTGTTTATATTAATATTTATTAAATCCACAGTAGACTGTATTGCACATTTTATTTCATTGCACATTTTACTCCTTATTCTATTTTATTTTTTACTTATTTTTTATCTTATTCTTACCTATATTTATATATACTCTCCTGTGTTATGTTTCATCTTTTATTTTTTATTTTTTGCACTGTCCATTGAGCGGACCCGTCCTGACCTACATTTCACTACTGATTATACCCTGTATGATTGGGTATGTGACAAATAATAAAGAACCTTGAACCTTATCATTTTGACTTAACCCTTTCCTTTATTTAAAGACTGAAATGTGAGGTTTACCTTTTTATGAAACTATGAAATTAAAACCACCAGTAGGTGGCAGCAAGTAACTGTTAATAAGTGAGTCATTGCGATTGAACCGAATCATTTAAACGGTTGATTTATTCAGAAACGAAACACCGTCGTTGCTCAGTAGGGATAGTACCGGTTTGACGATAAATCATGATAAAATTCCCCACGGTTAGTATTACCGTTTCATATTTTAATTATCATTAAAACCGTATTCGATTACCACGATTTGAAATAAATACTGTCCAGCATAAAGCACAGTTTTAAGTAACAGTCTCACGTGCGCACAGCAGCAGAGTAGTTTCGTTTTGAGTGAAAATAGGGTGGAAAAGCTTTTATGAAACTATTTCAAAGCTTTATTTGAACATTAACATTAGATATTTGAACATGCTTAACTGTTGTCAGTCAAGTTGTCATTTAAAATCCGAACATCATTGGTAATGTTATTGTTTTAGTGATTATGCAAACAAAAAGTAATTTTATTTGTTTGTTGATTTTTAAATATAAAACTTGGTTAAGTGATTTATGTGTCGGTACTTTTTGAACATCTCAAGCACATTTTAACAATACCGTGATAACACTGATAACCGTGATAATTTTGGTCACTATAATCGCGATGAGAAATTTTCATACCGTTACATCCCTATTGCTCAGAGATGCAAAACTGTGCTGTGGCTGTGTTTGGAATTATTTTTGTTGTCGAAATAGAGCAAAACTGGCAATATGGTGTCTAAACCGCCATAAGTCTCTTAATCAACTTCTTGTTTATTGAACTGTTGTAAAAAAATAAAAATAATCTAGGCTATATGTAATCATGCTGATTTTTGGAGAAAAAACGTCACTCTTTGTGTGATATTGACTTACTATATGAAATTATATAAATATATACAACCCCAAATCAGAAAAAGTTGGGACAGTATGGAAAACGCAAATAAAAAAAGAAAGTAGTGATTTCTAAATTTACTTTGACTTGTATTTCATTGCAGACAATATGAAAACAAAATATTTCATGTTTTGTCTGGTCAACTTCATGTCATTTGTAAATATACATCCTTTCCTGTCATTCAGACCTGCAACACATTCCAAAAAAAGTTGGGACAGTAAAACATTTACCACTTTGTAATGTTGCCATTCCTTTTCACAACACTTAAAAGACGTTTAGGGACTGAAGACACCAAGTGATGAAGTGTTTCAGGTGTAATTTTGTCCCATTCTTCCTGCAAACAAGTCTTAAGGTGGGCAACAGTACGGGGTCTTCGTTGTCGCATTTTGCGCTACAAAATGCGCCACACATTCTCTATTTGAGACAGGTTGGGACTGCAGGCAGGCCAGTCAAGTACCCGTACCCTCTTCCTCCGCAGCCAGGACTTTGTAATGTGTGCAGAATGTGGTTTTGCATTGTCTTGTTGAAATATGCATGGACGTCCCTGGAAAAGATGTCTTCTTGAAGGCAGCATATTGTGCTCCAAAATCTCTATGTACTTTTCAGCATTAATGGTGCCATCACAGAAGTGCAAGTTACCTTTGCCAAGGGCACTGACACAACCCCATACCATGACAGACCCTGGCTTTTGGACTTGTTGCTGGTAACAGTCTGAATGATCCTTTTCTTCTTTGGTCAGGAGCACACGGCGTCCATTCCTTCCAAAAAATACCTGAAATACTGATTCATCTGACCACAGTACACGTTTCCACTGTGTGATGGTCCATCCCAGATGCCTCCGAGCCCAGAGAAGTCGACGGCGCTTCTGGACACTGTTAACATAGGGCTTCCTTTTGGCACAGTACAGTTTTAACTGGCATTTGTGGATGTAACTACATATTGTGGTACTTGACAAAGGTTTGCCAAAGTAGTCCTGAGCCCATGTGGTGATATCACTTATAGATGAATGACGATTCTTGATGCAGTGCCGCCTGAGGGATCGGAGATCACGGTTGTTCAGCTTAGGCTTGCGCCCTTGTCCTTTACGCACTGAAATTCCTCCAGATTCCTTGAATCTTTTAATTATGTTATGCACTGTTGAAGGTGAAATATCCAAATCTCTTCCTATCTTTCTTTTAGGAACATTGTTTTTAAACATTTCAATAATTTTCTCACGTATTTGTTGGCAAACTGGTGATCCTCAGCCCATCTTTGCTCCTAAAGGACTAGACCTTTCTTGGATGCTGCTTTTGTACCAAATCATAATTAAAATCACCTGTTGACATCAACTGTTTCAAATCACATCATTATTTAACCAATTTACCTCATTACTAGCCCTAAATTGCTCCTGTCCCAACTTTTTTTGGAATGTGTTGCAGGTCTGAATGACAGGAAAGGATGTATATTTACAAATGACATGAAGTTGACCAGACAAAACATGAAATATTTTGTGTTCATATTGTCTGCAATGAAATACAAGTCAAAGTAAATTTAGAAATCACTACTTTCTTTTTTATTTGCGTTTTCCATACTGTCCCAACTTTTTCTGATTTGGGGTTGTACATTTTCTGCCCCTATATCTTCAATTTTGTGATTATTCTAAATGCATTGAACAGACTGAATCACGCAGTGAAAGAACGCACTCTAAATACGCACGCACACTAGTCTAATCTAGGCTTCACGGTACTCTGTTTGTAGCATCCTTTGATATAAGAAAAGAAGGATCGCGTAGACAGGAAGAGTTGTTATCAAACGTGTAGTTTACTTTCTATGCCATTTACATGCCCCGTGGCAATTACACAGCCTTAGTTACTTCATCGCTCTCCATGTGCTTACGTGCTTACGTCAGAGTTAAGATGCTGAACAGAAAACCTGGAACTGGACTACATGCAAACACTACATCCCTCCCTTATTCGAGAACGAGAATGTACTTGCAACACAGAATCTTAAATTGCAGATTACATTCTATATAATCAAAAGAACTGAAAGACAAACTAGGATTAAGGTCCTGATATTTTCTCAAGCTACCACTGTTAAAACATGAGAACAGGAATGTTCAACGAAACAAATCAAATACTTATGAACTACAAGTAGTAGCATGTTGAAAAAAAAACAACATTTCACATTTCATCAATCAGATATCTTGGTGCCCTATGATTTGGTCTAAGGGAATATCGAGGGGTATTTGAAAATTCAGAGTGTCTCAGATTGGTGCTAGTGTGCCGTGTGCCTTGCGATACGTTGTCCTGGAACACATCTGAATCTGGTGTTTGTGCTCTGATGTCTTCTTCGTCATCAGAGGTTTCATTCTGCTCAACTGTGAGATGAGATGAAAGTCTTTTGAAAAATGAAGAATTTCTCGTAATGCATCTTCCTGAGTGACTTGCTGTCACCATCGATCCTTTGACCTTGATCACTTTGTACGGTTTCATCTCATATGGAGTTGTCAGCTTTCCTGTCACGGGTTGTCGGCAGAGTACAGCGTCACCTGCTTTGATCCTGGATTCTTTCGCTCTGTTCCGAAGATCTGCATATCTTTTCATTCGTTGTTTTGCAACGTGGTCAGTATCGCTGAGGTCAGTTTTTTGCCTGACCTGTGGATTCGAGGGGAGTGTGGTACTGATCTTTCTTCCGAATAGTAATTCTGCTGGTGACTTTTGGGTGGTTCCATGTGGTGTTGCTCTGTAATTTCTTAGGAAACTATACAGGCACTGCTTCCATGGTTTGCCTTCTGCGTTCGTGGTCATGACTGTCTTTTTGAGTGTTCGCATGAATCGTTCAACTTCTCCGTTCGCTTTAGGCCAATATGGAGTTACTTTTCTGTGTTTGAAGCCAAGATACGCACTGAAATCCGCAAAGCAGTGACTATTGAACGGTGGGCCATTGTCGGTTTTGACTATTGCGGGTATGCCAAAGGTTGAGAATATCTTATCCAGTTTGGGAATCACAGCACTAGCTGCTGTAGACTTGACTATCTCCACTTCTGGATATCTAGAATGATCATCAACTACTACCAGCAAATAGTCACCAGACGGAAAAGGACCAGTAAAATCCACTGAGACTTCCACCCATGGCTCTACTGGAAGATCGGACATCTTAAGGGGTTCTGTATGATGTTTGAGTGTGGCTGCTTGACACGGAATACATCCTTGCACAGCTTTCTCCACTCCTGCATCGATACCAGGGAACCATACCTTTTCTCTTATCAACTGTTTAGTCTTCACGATGCCCATGTGTCCCACATGTGCAAGTTGTATGGCTTTTTGATACAGAGAGGCAGGCAAAACAAGTCTGTTTCCCCTGAGGACAATGTCTTGCGATGCATTGACTGTGAGCTCATGTCTCAGCTTATGGAACGCTGTTAGCTTTGCGTGTTCTTCATCTGACATGGTCTGCTTCAAGTGTGTCCAGACTTTTCCTTTCAGCTCTTTTATCACTGTCTGCAGGACGGAGTCTTTTCCTGTTTCACGTCGTACTTCATCCAAGGTCATTGCTTTTGGAACTGTGTTGTCGATTATGAAGTTGACGTAACTTTCTGCATTTTCTGAACAGTTTGTGTGTTGTCCGTCCACAGGATGCCTGGACATGTAATCAGCAGGATTGCCTTTCCCCGATTTGTACTGGACTGTAAATGTGTACTGTTGCAATCTTAGCCTCCAGCGTTCAAGCCTGGCTGGTGGAGATGCTCGAGGGTTGTTGAAAATGAGCTCCAGTGGTTTGTGGTCCGTAATGACTGTGAAGTGTGAGCCATACAGGTATAAGTGGAAGTGTTCACATGCCCAGACTATTGCTAGAGCTTCCCTTTCTGTTTGTGAATAGCGTTGTTCTACAGATGTGAGCGCTCTACTGGCATACGCAATTACTTTGTCACCAGACCTGTCTGTGCCTGGCTGACTCAGTATCGCACCAAGACCAACTGGACTTGCATCAACAAGAAGTGTTGACGTCTTCCTCGGATCAAAGTATGACATTGTAGCATTCTGGATGAGTTGAGATTTCAGCTTGTCCAGTGCTGCTTGTTGTTCCGGTCCCCAGTCCCAAATGTGGTCTTTCCGAATAAGTTCACGCAGCGGCTGTGTGGTTGTTGCATAGTCCTGAATGAAACGTGAACAGTATGTTGTCATTCCAAGCAGACTGCGTACTTCGGACACATTCTGTGGGGCTGAAAGGTTCTCGATGGCTATTATCTTTTTCGGATCTGCAGAAATTCCTTTGTCTGAAAACACATATCCAAAGAAATCTAGTTTCTTCTTGCTGTACTCACACTTATCTTCGTTGAGGGTGAGGTTTTTCTCTCTGAGTCTTTTGAATACAGCTTGCAGACTGGCGTTGTGTTCTTCTCGTGTTTTCCCATAGACTATGATGTCATCACTCATGTTCCTGACATTTGGGATGCCATGAAGGACTTGCTGAATTGTATTTTGGAACACCTCGGCAGCTGAGCTAATACCAAAATTCAAACGAGTGTACCTCCAGAGCCCTGCATGAGTTGTAAATGTCGTTATGTACCTGGAGTCTGGATGTAGTTCAAGCTGATGATATCCAGCATTCAGATCCAGTTTTGTGAAACATACAGCTCCATTTAAATCATGTATCAGATCATCCACTGTCGGGGTGATATGACGTTCTCTTTGGATGGCACAATTGGGCAGTCGCATGTCCACGCATATGCGCACACTGTCAGGATTTTTGGGGTTCGGTGTCACAACTATGGGTGATACCCAGGGCGTTGGACCACTGACTTTTTCAATTATACCTTGTTTTTCAAGTTTTTCAAGTTCTTGTTCCACTTTCTTTCTGATATGGAACGGAATTCGTCTGTGTGGTTGTGCGGCTGGCTTTACAGACTCATCTATGTGTAGCTTCACTTGAAGATCTTTTAGCTTTCCAATGCCTTGAAAAAGATCTTTGTACTCTTCTAGCAGTTGATTGACAGTGGAAATTTCAGCTGGTTGGTTAGACACTGTGCTGACTATTTGAAGAATTCCAAGTTCTGTTGCGGTGCTGTAGCTCAACAGAGAACCGGAGTGACCGTCAATTACGTAGAATGTGGTTACTGTGTCTTGGTTGTTGGAGTTAATTTTGGCTTGAAACTTTCCTTTCAGTGGAAGTGGAGTGGACGAGCCATATGCAAAAATCTTTGCATCAGATGGGTTTATTGTGATGTTGCGTTTTAGTTTGTGATATGCAGAGGCATCGACAATATTTACGCTTGCACCAGAGTCGATGATGACCTTCACTGGCACTCCTGCGATCTCCACTTGTGACTGAGGTTGTTGTGAATGTTGAACTGTGTGTATGACATATACGTAGTCTTCATCTGAACTTGTTGATGCTGCAGGACGTGTTTTGCACGCTGTGTCATCTGTATGCACAGTGTTTATCTTTTGAAATTTGGGCTTCGATGGATTTGAGTTACTGGTTGTATAGCGTGTTGACTTGCAGCATTTTTGAAAATGATTTAGCTTTCCACAGCCTTTGCAGATTTTTCCTTTTGCTGGGCAATTTTTCTGTCCACCTTCATGTGGAAAATGTCCTCCGCAATTGTTGCATGTCAAGTTTTCGAACCGAGTATTTGTTTTGTAATTTCTCTGCTTGTGTTTGCTAAGAGTTGTTTTACTTATTGCGTGTGTTGTAAATGATTTGGACGGCTTTGCATGCATCTGTTCTATGCCTGCTGCTTGTTTATCTGCTGTTTCTTGAGCTCTTCCTGCATCTAGTAATTGTTGAAGCGTCATTGTGCTGTCTCGTAGTGCCATCTTTCGGAGACGCGATGAACTGCAGCTTAGAATTATTTGTGATTTGATCTCTTTGTCCACATTCAGGAACTCGCATTTTGTTGCCATCTGTCTCAATCTTGTGTGATACGCATCCAATGTTTCATCTTCATGTTGTTTTGCTTGCCTGAATAAATATGTTTCATACTCTGGATTTGCTTTTGGACAGAAATACGCGTCTAGCTTTCTTACCGCCGTAGCGTAATCTTCTCCAGTTTCTGGCAGCGTTTCAAAAATGTCGAACACCTCGGGTCCCGCGTGATGTAGTAAGAGTGCTCTTTTCTGCTTGTCCTCTTCTATGTTGAACGCTTGTAGGTAATTGTCGAATCGACTCTGCCATTTTTTCCATCGCGAGCCGACTGAGCTGGGGTCGGAGAGGTAATCGAACATCGGGAAATGTGGGAGAGTCGTCATTTTATGGGCTGTGAGATCCAACCAGCTGTATTTGTTATGCGTTTGGGTTCAGATCTATTTATCACTCGTCGCCAAGTTGTAGCATCCTTTGATATAAGAATAGAAGGATCGCGTAGACCGGAAGAGTTGTTATCAAACGTGTAGTTTACTTTCTATGCCATTTACATGCCCCGTGGCAATTACACAGCCTTAGTTACTTCATCGCTCTCCATGTGCTTACGTGCTTACGTCAGAGTTAAGATGCTGAACAGAAAACCTGGAACTGGACTACATGCAAACACTACACTGTTGGAGTGTTTTTTTTTTGTTTTTTAGCAAAATAGTAATAATGTCAAATCGCACATCGTTAAAACAACAATTACGATATTATCGCAGACGATATATATCGCACACCTTGCACCGCTGTCTTTTTGGCTAATTTGTGCAAAACCTTTTGCTAAACTTTTAAAGCTTCTTTTTAACCACCAATGCAACGATGCAAGTTAACCTTACCTCTACATGCTTGCGAAGGGTTGATGTCGAGATTTTATAAGCTGCTAGTTTGGTCTCCCTATAGGCAAACACAATTTACATTGCATAATAGAGCATAAATATGGCCAGCGGATCACTTCATTTCCTTCGAGTTCAACTTCAGCAGAATACGACGGGATTTCGTTTTCAGCTGGGTCTGCACCCACTAACGCCTGTCTTGTCCTTCTGCATCTTTCCAGGGAGCGAATTATTTTTTTTTTTTTTTTTTTTTAACTCAGTAATTAATGTGTTTTAAAATGTAGCGAAGTACAATACTTCAAACAGAAAAAACTTGAGTAAAAGTAAAATTACAGTTTTTAAAAATTACTTCAAAAAGTAGAAGTACACATAAAAGCTACTCAATTACAAATGTAATTCGTTACTTTCCAACTCTGACAGTAATTCACGTTGGCCAAAAGACACAAAGAAACGTTTTGTGACAAACATATCGTCGGCAATCCCAGACATTCGCATTTGGATGGGATTCGTTTTCTCAGAGGATCACGGAGTTTGGGGGGGGGGGGGTCAAGCCTAAAGAAGGCTTGATCCCCCCTGATGGATGTCAAAACTAGGGGGGTCAGAAAGTAGGCTAGCCTACGTATAATATGGAGATTTACTTGTAAATATTAAGATTTCTATATTCCCCGCCTGATTTTAAAATGTAATTTTGGAATGGGTCCCCTGGAATGGGTCATATTGACATTACCTGAGCGATTAAAGAATACGCTACAGTGCTCATTCAAAGATGTGGACAGAGCTGAACACCTAAAGCCACGGTCACACTAGACTTTGTGCATGCAAAATTGTTTCGCATGCTGCAACCATCGTCATATGACGTCATGCTGTGCAGCGTCTTTTCAAAAATTTAAATTCAACACAAAACAAATTATAATACATCTTAAATGTAAAAACATACAATGTACTCTGCTTTCCTGCAGCACTGCAGTTTTAAATTTGTTCTTTTAATTTAGATAAGAGGTCATGCTGTGACGTATCGATCTGCCGTTGGTCACATGGTATCACGTGATGCGAATTCGCAGGCCAGAGTTCACCAAGCTTGAACTTTGCTACGCAGCGAAATGCGAAATATCTTCGCACAGGCTTGCGTCTCCGGTCTGATGCATTCGCATGTGGATGAATGGAAGTCAATGGAACGAAAAGTCTAGTGTGACCGCGGCTCTGAATTTACTCATATATTTACGAATGTTTCATGAATGAGGCACAATGTGTCTAAAATTTAATTAATCACACCTTTACCATATCTTCATTTTTAAGTAAAAACTTTTATGTAACCTATTTTTGTCTTTCTGCCATTTAATGATGATTCTTAAAGAAAACACACAGTGTTTGTTATAGTAACACATGCACATTTCACGCGCAATCTGACTGATAGAATCATGCGCTAGTATTTCAGTGTTGCTGTTGATGTTATGATTATTTTAGCAAATAGTTTGCTCCATAAATTCAGTTCAACAGCATTAAGTTGAAGAGGGTAAACTTTATCAATCGACTGAATCTACACATTTAGCTTTATATTTAGAGTTTCTATTTTAAAATAATTTCATATTTCACTATTTATTTGTATTTTTGTATGTTGAGTTAAAATATTTATTTCTAAAGCTACTTATATTTCTTTCTAAACCAAATTTTTTGTAATGTCTATTCAGTGTTTTTTTCTAAATTAACACAATGATAACTATTATCTTTAAAGCTGCAGTCCGTAATGTTTTTTGGTTAAAAATGATCCGAAATCAATATTTGAGAATGTACATAACCAGCCAGTGTTCAAAACTATCACCTTACTTTAGCCCGATTCACAACAGTTAGCTTATAATAATGTTTTCTAATTTGAGTGGTACGGGTAGGTTTTCGCAGGAAATTCGAGCATGCTGCTGCGTCATTACGTCACGTCTGTAAACATAAGGAAGTTTTCCCAGCTACTAGGCTATCACACGTGAGGATCCTGCAGGTGGAGGATCGTTTATAGCCTTTTCTCACAGCAGCTAGAATAATTAAATGTATCATTTTGATGGTGGATTGTAATCCAGAAAGGTTATGTTTATGAAACTCATGTGAATGAAATTAAATTATATTCCAGTTTTAAATGTGCTTCTGATTACAGATAAACGTGGGATTACACAAGTTTTTGTATTTTAAATATAACCAGTTTGAAGGAAGATTAATTTGCTTTTCGGATTAAAATAATTTCTTAATATGAAATTTGAATGGTATGACAATTAGATATTAGACTGTACAAAAATTTAAATCTACACGCATATACTATACTCATAGTCACGCAATGCTGGTGTTGTTAACATTAATAATTTGAGAACAAAGTATAACAATGATAATAATTTGCACAGTTAGATATGATATGAGCTAACCGATCTTTAGATTTAATCACCGTTGGTAACGCGATTTATTGTAATGCTTTTTTCCTCAGTTGGGCAGAACAAACGTGGCAGACTTGTTACTTACTTATTCAGATGGCAATATACAGTGAAAATTCTGATTTAGGTCATATATTCCAAGATGTAGGCTAGAATCTGTGATTACTAAGTGTTTGATTCACACAGGTGCAGTGACTGACAGCTACACATTCACCTCAAAACATTAGATTCATCCACGCTGGAGCTGTGCCGGAATACCGGTGTTGTGCCCAATTTTGACCCCTGCCAGATTATTGCCCCCCTAGTATTGGTAGGTTTAGGGTTAGGTGTGGGGGAGGGGTTAGGATTAGGGGTGGGGTTAGGATTAGACAATCAGATAGCGATTTCAACGAGAGGGGTAATAATTTGGCAGGGGGTCGAAAATGGGCACAACACCTGATCACAACCCTGCGCACGGAAGATAATTCCGCAAGAAACTGCAATTCCAGGTTTTCAAACATACGACAAATAGGTAAAAGTTACGGACTGCAGCTTTAATAATAACTTGATCTTTAATTAATCGGCACATGATATGCATGTTAACGAATTAATCTCATTAATTCGAGATTAATTGAATTAATTAATCGGCACATAATATATTTAGATTTTTTTTTATTAACTCCCCCCCCCCTTCAATTCCCATCCCCCTTTGCTCTCATGATTGTTCCATTACACTCAGCTGTTTGTAACATACCCATTTAGTTGTCCCTACATATACATGATTTTTCTATACTTTTTGATGCTTCAGTATTGTTTTCTGTTACTCTGTTTGTGGATTCTGTTTTGTGGATTCCCTTTTGCCATTGCTTTCTGTCTGTTGCCCTGTGTCTTTGGATCATTATTTGGAACCACATAATAAAGCTGCAATTGGATCTTCTTGTAACACAGTGTTCTGGTACAAAAATGGTTATATGAAATGTTTTATTTGTTTAGAAATTCTTTGTTGTCTGTTTTAATGTTTCTATATTTATAATTTAATACAAATGTATACCAAAAATGGTGGTAATCAAAAGAAGGCATGAAACTAACAATTTAATCTTTAAAAATGCAATCAAATTAAAATAAAATAAAATAACTCCTCTTTTATTTGTTGGCAAACAAAGTGCTGTACAACTGAGGTTTATTATTAAAATTAATAAGAAAAATAGTGTGATTATTCCTTTAAAAATTGTTTTAATAATTGTATTATTATTATTATTATTATTATTATTACTTTGATAAATTCTATTTTACAATAGTAATACATTTCTGTCACAATTAAGTTTAACAGAACTATTGTTTTGAACTTTTATGGAATTTAAATCTGGCCCTACATATAGTATAAACCAAACAGATTTTTTCCCTATTAATGTATCCTGACTTTGTGAAATCTCAGGTCTAATATAGCTGGTCAAAGGTATTTTCTCACTTACCTAAAAATTTTAACTTCTGTTCGATTGGCCACAGGCCAGTATTCCAGTGCTCTGTTCTATAGAAATAAAGAAAAATGTCATTTAAATTGTATTAAATTGATAGTGAAAAATTGTAAATGTGCTATGACCTTACATTCAAATGGCTCCTGTTGTCAACTCTTTGGTCTGGTGAGGGCGTATGATGTGAAACTGCTGATGAAGTGAAAGAGGTAACAATAAAAACTATTAGCTACAAAAAATAGGGTATTTGACAACAAAAATAATTTATTCTGTTATATTTTTTTTTTTCATTTACTGGTGTTAGTCTACCACTGTAGACTGTAATTTCTTTTTACCTGAATCAGTCAAATTATTTAGATTTTCACATGTTGGCCCCAACAACCCTGATGGAATAGATATAATTACCATTAGTTTGACACTTTTTGCAATGTTCCTGAATGTAATTCACGTGCTACTGTATGTTGCACAAATGTAGAGACATTTACCTACAATAATCACTAGAACCACTAAGGGGGACATGGTCCTTTTTGTGTCACCCCGTGTTCCTGCAAAAATATGAAAAATTATTGCACCAACTCAGCAACAAAACAAGGCATTGCTTCTAGCAGGGGGATTTTGGCACAGTGGATATAATATTACATAAGTCAGAAATAATAATTTATGGTTATACTGATGTTTGTGATGTTATTAGATCTCTTTTCTTTTAGCTCCGTTGTATTTGGTATTACCAGTCACAAAAATGTCAATGCCTGAATGGCTGGGGAAAATACATTTTCTCTTTAGCTTGCTAATATGATGACGAAGCAACTTCAACAGAAAAGAATGGGTCAAACTGACTTTTCTTTTTCTTCTTTTTTTTTAAATCACAGGCCACAATATAGAAGTATTGGTAAAATCTTGATGTCAGGTGGTCAGTGTTAGATTCATTGGTCCCTCTTTATATTAAGTGGCCTTAATTACTATGTACTTGCATCAAAAAATAAGTACAGTGTACTTATTGTGTTCATATTGTATTGCAAAACACTTCTGCTGCTATTGAGGTGGGATACGGGTAAGGTTAGGGACAGGTTTGGTGGTATGGGTAGGTTTAAGGTTGGGTTAAGGTGTAAGGGATGGGTCAACAGTGTAATTACAAATGTAATTATAGAAATGAATTACCTGATGTAATTACACGCAGGTATTTTAAAAAAATATAAGTACAATGTAAAAACATGTATGTACACAATAAGTGCATTGTACCAAATTATTAATTTAAATGTAAATACATAAAGGCCACTTAAAATAAAGTGGGGCCGATTCATTCAATTTTCGAAGTCCAGAGATTAAATTCTTCGATATTTTGTATACATGAATGTATAAATATAAATATACTACATAACTCTTAGTGAACTAAGACATGCACACATTCTTTTCCTGCTATTCTATCTGAAATTAAACCTGTTGGATTTTAGGTTATTTAGTTCAGACAGTCATTCTCTTTCGAGTCTTTAACAATAGCAGACAAAAGTGTTAAGAATAAATTAAGAATATCCGAACACCACTTTGTCTGTATTGACATCTTACTAATGCCTGTTATCTCAGATATTGTCACAGTGCACACAGCAGGGAGGAACAAAGACACACAGACAAGGACGTAAACTCAAATAACAGTCTTTAATGATGACAAGGCAGGGCAAGACAAGGCTAGGCAGACTCACAGAAACACCAGGGAGTAACGAGTAGACCAGACAAAATCAAACTGAACAGACAGGACTATAAATAAACAGGGATAATCATAGATAATGAGACAAACACAGCTGGACAAGAATTAACTAATAATCACATGAAACAAGGACAGGAAACAAACCAAATATGGAAACATGAGGCGGGAACACATGACACACGACAGAACCCTGACATAACTGCCCCCTCCCGGAAGGCGTGTCCCACGCCGTAACAGTTCCACCGGGGAGTGGGGGTGGGCGCTCTGGAGGCCCCTCAGGACAGACACGGACAGGAACACAGGACGGGGACCTCCAGAGCGGAACAGACAAAGGAGGCCATGGCGGAGCTGGGAGCTCTGGAGGCCATGGCACTGCAGGAAGCTCCAAAGGCCATGGCAGGTGCAAGGAGCTCAGGAGGCCATGGCAGATGGTCCTAGTGGACGTGGCCTCGGTCCCCTCGGCCCGGCCACTCCACCCAGAGCTCTACTACCCCCCCAAAAAAATTCCCTGGGGTAGTTAGGGGGTATCAGGAGCCCTCCGGGGCTGGACACACAGGACAAGACAGGACCGCCCTCCGGGGCTAAATAGACGAACAGGACAAGACAGGACCGCCCACAGCAACAGGAAGCCCTCCTGGGCTAGCTTGGAAGCTGAGGCTTCTTCTGGGCATGACAAGAAGTCAGGGGCCCTCACAAGGTTCCCTCAGCTACCGCCTCCACTTCCACGACAAGGGAGGCAGGCAGCTGGAAATTGCCTCCGCGGCCACTACAAGAAGAGCCGCCTGCCCCAGACGAGTCTCTGTGGACATGACCGACAAGATAAGTTAAAATGTTCCTGTGGGCACAGCAAAACATACACACGGCACTCCTGGCCATGACGTGTGGACTGGATCCACGGGGGTTGAGTTAGTGGCGGGCCGGCGGCGTGATCTCCCGAGAACGGCGGGCCTGGGTGAGCCGCGGACGGCGGCGTCATCTCCCGCGAACGGCGGGCTAGGTGAGCCACAAACGGCGGCGTCATCTCCCGCGAATGACGGGCTCGGTGAGCCGCGGACGGCGGCGTGAACTCCCGCGAACAGCAGGCTTGGGGTAGCGGCAACCCGGGAACTAGACAACCAGCCGGCGGGCTTGGGATAGCCACAGCCGGCGGCGGATATCTCCCTTGATCGGCGGGCATGAGGGCTTGCAGCCAGCGGACTCGCGGCAATCCCACCGAACTCCCACGCCGACATGTCGCGGGCTAGGGCAGAAGGGCGAGTGGCGACTTCCCTGCCACAGGACAGACAGACAGGAACCAAAACCAAAGACTTTTGAAAAATGGAAAACAAAACGGTGTGAAGGGGCACCACTTACTGTTTAGGTCTGGTCTTCTGTCATGGTGCACACAGCAGGGAGGAACAAGGACACGCAGACGAGGACGTAAACTCAAATAATAGTTTTTAATGATGACAAGGCAGGGCAAGACAAGGCTAGGCAGACTCACAGAAACACCGGGGAGTAACGAGTAGACCAGACGAAATCAACCTAAACAGACAGGACTATAAATACACAGGGATAATCATAGATAATGAGACAAACACAGCTGGATAAGAATTAACTAATAATCACATGAAACAAGGACAGGAAACAAACCAAATAAGGAAACATGAGGCGGGAACACATGACACAAGACAGAACCCTGACAGCTATGTATATATTTTACAGTATGCCAAACTGCCTTACAGTCGCTAGTACATTAAAACACTAAGGTAATTTAAATGTTTTATCTACCCAATAAAATATTTTAGAGCTTGGCATTATCAGAAAAATATCCATTATAACAATGTCATTGAAGTTTTAAGCTTTTATTTATTTACATTACTTTTTGAGGTCTAAAAATCACACTTAAAATTAGGCTACCTTCTATATCCAGGTTTTTGAAATAGTGGGAATCATGGCTTTTCTTTAAAAATAAGTAAAAAGTTTAATGTTAAAATAATTTGTTGTTTCATCTTATTTTAATTCTATTTCTTCTTTTTAATCATTTTAAGCAATCTCTTGGTTGACAACTGCAGCTCTTAGACAATATTGCAGGAAATTCATTCATCCAAGAAAATACAACATCAAGTAACAATTCCTTACAATATAGAGAGCTTTCCGTATAAACCAGTTTTGAGAAAAGATATTGCTGTGGACAATTTTAGATATTATTTATATGCATTGAGAAATATGTGCTATTTGGTTGTGACTATTTGACTGAATTATGAGTGTTTGTGCTTTCTAAATATTAACATGATTAAGCATGCTTTATGATGACATTTCTGCATAGTTTTGCAGAAGACAATACAGAGATTCTAATATGAGAAAACAATAGGTTTTTAATATTTGCTTATATATATATATATATATATGTCACGGTGCACACAGCAGGGATGATACAGGAACACGCAGACGAGGATGTTAACTCAAATAACAGTCTTTAATGAGGACAAGTCAGGACATGGAAAGGCTGACAGACAGGAAACACCGGGAGTAACGAGTAGACCAGACGAAATCAAACTCAAAAGACAGGAACTAAATACACAGGGTAATTAACACATAACCACATAAACACAGCTGGACATGAATTAACTAATAATGACACTTAACGAGGACAGGAAACAAACCAAATATGGACACATGAGGCGGGAACACATGACACACACGACAGAGGACTGACATTACTCCCCCCTCCCAGGCTCATCCGGGGGTGGGCGCTCTGGAGGCCCCTCGGGACAGACACAGACAGGACCACAGGACGGGGACCTCCAGAGCGGAACAGATGACAGAGGCCATGGCGGTGCAGGGAGCTCTGGAGACCATGGCGGTGCAGGGAGCTCTGGAGACCATGGCGGTGCAGGGAGCTCAGGAGGCCATGGTGGTGCAGGGAGCTCAGGAGGACATGGTAGGTGGTGCTTGTGGCCGTGGCCTCGGACCCCTCGGCCCGGCCCCTACAGCCGGAACCCTTTCTACCCCAAAAAAATATTCCCTGGGGAAGTTAGGGGGTATCAGGAGCCCTCCGGGGCTAAACACAGACACAGGACAGGACAGACCTCCGTGGCTAGACACACAGGACAAGACAGTCCCCCAGGAACAGGAAGCCCTCCTGGGCTAGCTTGGAAGCTGAGGCTTCTTCTGGGCATGACAAGGAGTCCGGGGCCCTCACAGGGTCCCCCAGCAACCACCTCCACTTCCGTGACAAGGGGGCAGGCGGCTGGAAATGGCCTCCGTGGCCACTACAAGAAGAGCCGCCTGCCCCAGACGAGTCTCCATGGACAAGACTGACAAGATACATTAAAATTGTTCCTGAGGGCAAGACAAGACTTAAAAACCATGACTCTGGGGACATGGCATGGCACTCCTGGCCGTGATGTGGACTGGATCAACGGGGCTAGGCTTAGCGGCGACCGGCGGGCTTGAGTCAGCGGCGATCCGGCGGGCATTGAGTCAGAGGCGGGCTGGTGGGCTTGGGGGAGTGGCAACCCAGGAACTAGAGAACCAGCCGGCGGGCTTGGGATAGCCACAGCCGGTGGCAGATATCTCCCGCGATCGGCGGGCATGAGGGCTCGCGGCCAGCGGACTCGCTTGCCGCGAGAGACAAAACACCGCTAACGGTTAGGTCTGGTCTTCTGTCACGGTGCACACAACAGGGAGGATACAGGAACACGCAGACGAGGACGTTAACTCAAATAACAGTCTTTAATGAGGACAAGGCAGGACAAGGCAAGGCTGACAGACAGGAAACACCGGGAGTAACGAGTAGACCAGACGAAATCAAACTCAAAAGACAGGAACTAAATACAAAGGGTAATTAACACATAATCACATAAACACAGCTGGACACGAATTAACTAATAATGACACTTAACGAGGACAGGAAACAAACCAAATATGGACACATGAAGCGGAAACACATGACACACACGACAGAGGACTGACAATATATATATATATATATATACTGTGTATATATATATATATATATATATATATATATATATATATATATTATATATGTTGACTGGTCAAACTCTAAATCCACTTTTTAGAAATTTCTACACTTGCTCCAATATATTTTTTAAAGACAAGGGCCTTAAAGTGTTCTTAGACTTTTTTAGTTGTTCATATGCCCCCATAATGATTGAAGTGTTGTTGTTTATCATCCAAATATAGATGACAAAAAAAGTTCACATCTTACAATAAGTTAAAACCATTGACAGATTTTCACAAGGATATGTAATTTGAAAACAATGATCAAAGATGACGTGTGAATGCTATGTTTTAAATCAATAGGGCTAAAACCAGTTTTGCATAGTTTACCGCACATCCAGTAAAATGTGTCGAAATCACATTCATTGCATTGCATTTAAAGAGACACTAACCTAATAACTAAATGGCTGATGTTTTTCAGGTACTCACTAAAGTAACTTGTAGCATGTAAGAATAGCATCACACAGCTCTGTTACATTTTCAAAACAGCTAACAATTAATCTGGCAGTTTATAAAATGGCAGTATGTTATCAAATTTGAATATGACAAAAAAATAATCTTCATACTTGGACTAATTCAACAGTGTGACACTTCTGAGACATATACAAATAACAAACACATGTGTGATCATTTATCAGCTGTGCCTTACCTATTATTAGTCCTTTGTTCAGTTCATTATGGTTACCATAAATGTATTAAAATCCAGATCATATTTAAATAATAAGTGATATAAATAAGCCTAGTCCTTCTTCCTTTTTGAGTGCGACTAAACTAGTCAGATCTTTTCTTCCAGTTAAAGTTCAGTCAGTTGATGCTTAGTCTGGGTTGCAATTGTCTTCACTGCTGTCACAGGTGGAGCAGCACAGAGACATCTTTGAAATGTAAAGCATGTTCCTAAACATCATTACCTGAATTTCAGGATTGCATCTCTATTTTACGCTCTCTCTGTAATTGCCTTAGGGAAGCTTAGCTGATCTCACAGGCATTTACTCTGTGGTGGTTTTGTTTTACAGTTTTTCTAAGATGGTCTGCTTTTAAGGATAAATTTAATAGATAGAGTCTAACAAAGAATAATACTTTCAGATGTGTTCATTTCAGTCAATATTTTATTGACATTTTTAACCTGATGTATTTAAACTTAAATATTAGGATGACTGATGCTGAATGTTACTTTCATAGATTGTCTGTTATATCTGACATTTAGAGAAAACAAAATTCTTTGAGAAACAGTACAAGAAGGTTGCATTTGTTAAGTTGTCAACTTCATAATTCACAATAACAAACAATTCATAATTTTCTACAGCATTTATTATCATATGTCAATTTTAACATTTACTAATACATTTAAAACAAGCTTAATATCTGTTGATATTGCTTAATGCTCATTGAATTTGATCAATGAACAATTTTATTTTTATTAACTAACAGAAATGTATAAATGCTGTAAGAAATATATTGATCATTTGTAGTACATATTAGATAAAGCAAACGACTGAGATCTCATTGTAAAGTGCACAAAAGTGTCACATTTCTTTTATATGGAATACAGGAATATAGGTTGTATTCCTAAAGTGTGTTCATTTTCAAATGAAAAATCCTGACACCAGATAGAATTACTTTAAAAAGTATCTAAAAATATAAAATGATTGTTTTATATACAAATATGTTAGCAGAATTCTGGTAGAACAACAACTGATAAATATAACATGACACATGATACTAGTAATATTGAAATACAGTAAGCATTTTCATATACAAGACATGATACCAGGCATGTAACCTTGAAACAAGCAGGTAACTAACAGGTAGAGGAGTCATGGGCAGACAGAATTAAAAGGTGGCAAGGAGGTAAGCTAAAATTTCTAATTCACTCTCAGTGATAGGGAGCAATCCCATAAAGTCAAACACCTTATGTGTGTATTATTGACCCAGCAGATATCAATATGATATCAATTATTATTTCACTGTGACATGGCTTGTGCATTTCAGAATATGGTTTTACTTTAGCTGTCTGTGTTAATGGTTTTGAAAGCATGAACATTTATTTGGAGACTATTATGAATTAAATTGTATTGTTATTTGGGTAGCACTTTATTTTACAGTCCTGTTCCACATGTACATACAGTACAATGCACTTGTTATAATACTAATCCTGAACCTAGCCTAAACCTTTCTTGGGTAAGAACACTGCTATTACAGGTAAGTGCAAACAAGTGCAACCATTATTTGTATCAAATCAACAACCACGACAACACAAAAGTCTTTATAAATCTTGGAATTGATTAGATTTCAGATAAATGTGTAAGATCATGCGTAAACATTAATATAGCCTGTCATGTGCTGTATTGGACTTCGTTTACAATGACCAACCCAAGAGCTCTAACTTAAAGGGATAGTTCACTTTGAAATTAAAATTTGGTATCTATCAGCTCACCCCAAGGGCATCCAAGATGTAGGTGCCTTTTTTTCTTCAGTAGATCCAATTTTGATGTTTTTAGGTCAAACCGTTCTAGTCTGTCAGTCATATAATGGCAGGTATAGGTCACTGTCTCTATAAGAGGGAAAAAGAACATGCACAGAGAAATTCAAATGAAACAATTCCCCATCGTAACTACACATTGATGGCCTAAGACACGAAACGAGCGGTTTGTGTGAGAAAACAAACAGTATTTATATCGTTTTTTACCTCTTGTACACAACCATGTCCAAGTGATCTGAGTGCGCACACACATCCGGTGTGTGACGTGTGTGTGCGCGCGCTCTGGCTCACGCTTGATGGAGGGCGTGTCTGAAGCGTGGTGCTGACGCAACTTCGTGGTATTTTCTTGTTGGAAGACACGCACTGTCATCGCTCGTGTCGTTTCTGAACTGTCTACTCTAGGATAATGATGACTTCTTTTAAGCAGACCCGCTTGCTGTCATGCATTGTATTTCTATACAAGCGCTCCATGTATCCGTTTCATTCATCTGTAACTCGGCGTCAACGCTTGATGGAGGGCGTGTCTGAAGCGTGGTGCTTTAAAAAATTATTTGAATTGTTTGACAGTATTATTATATACGGTTATGTATATTCCTTTTGGTACAAAATGATGGCTCTTTAATTTCGGAATGGCACAAATATTATTCATGGACTAATCCTTCGTCATAGTAAGATTACTTTTTTTTTTTCTCGCCGGTGTCATGTCTCACTAAACTGTTCCTGGATCTGTTATTTTTTACATGGTTAGGTGGAAGTGACGCAGGGTGAGGAGGGTGGAGTTGCGGCATGTGTGTTTGGCTAGTTACAGATGAATGAAACGGATACATGGAGCGCTCGTATAGAAATACAATGCATGGCAGCAAGCGGGTCTGCTTAAAAGAAGTCATCATTATCCTAGAGTAGACAGTTCAGAAACGACACGAGCGATGACAGTGCGCGTCTTCCAACAAGAAAATACCACGAAGTTGCATCAGCACCACGCTTCAGACACGCCCTCCGTCAAGCGTGAGCCAGAGCGTGCGCACACACACGTCACACACCGGATGTGTGTGCGCACTCAGATCACTTGGACATGGTTGTGTACAAGAGGTAAGAAACGATATAAAGACTGTTTGTTTTCTCACACAAACCGCTCGTTTTGTGTCTTAGGCCATCAATGTGTAGTTACGATGGGGAATTGTTTAATTTGAATTTCTCTGTGCATGTTCTTTTTCCCTTTTATAGAGACAGTGACCTATACCTGCCATTATATGACTGACAGACTAGAACGGTTTGACCTAAAAACATCAAAATTGGATCTACTGAAGAAAAAAAGACACCTACATCTTGGATGCCCTTGGGGTAAGCTGATAGATACCAAATTTTAATTTCAAAGTGAACTATCCCTTTAATGAATATGCTGTCAAAATATTTTATATCCTTCTGAAACAAATGACAGTATCCTCATTGCTGAGCATATAACACTGTCAGCTGCATAACATGCAAAACCTGTTTTTCAAGACTTTAGAAAATTAAGCTGAAGGTGCGTGTGAAGAAAATTATCTTGATTTTGTTTTCAATTCAGACAGAAAATAATATTAATATTGTCTAATAACTAATATTGTCTGTGTCTGAATTGCTAAAATTCTACATAATCATTCAAGTTATATCATAACTACTAACACCATAACCCATTTATTATCATCATAGCTGATAAGTACATTGTGAGTTTCGACTTGAAGTGTAAATAATTACATATTAACTTGCTTATAGCTTGAGATAATTAGAATGAATGCATGTGTGTTTTGAATGAAAACATGGTTAAAGCTGTGCTTTATGAAGATAGTTTTGTTTAGCCATTTGCAGAAAAC
Organism: Aspiorhynchus laticeps; assembly: GCA_023376895.1. Lineage (NCBI taxonomy): Eukaryota > Metazoa > Chordata > Actinopteri > Cypriniformes > Cyprinidae > Aspiorhynchus > Aspiorhynchus laticeps. Next base: position 44,746,207 of record CM041797.1, on the reverse strand, counting down.
ATTCAAACAAAAGTCAAAGGTAATGTTTGGACTAGAAGAATCATTTGTTTAAGCAATCAAGAACAAAAAAAAGTCACTGCCTGGATTTTAATAATCAAAATCATTATTGCAGTGGCTTATTCTGGCATGTTTTATGTTTGGCATACATTTTGTAACCCTGAAGAATGAAGCGTGTAGATCTTAATTTCTCAAACAAACATTCTGTAAGATGTGTCCGTGTACATATTCCAGGATGACAATGACAAGATTCATCAGGCTCAGCTTTTGAGAGATTGGCCACCAAAGAGTCCTGACCTCAACCCATTGAAAGTCTTTGGGATGTGCTGGAGTCGACTTTACACTGCCTGTCCAAAAAAAAAAAAAAAAAACCTGGACTGCCTTTACCTTTGATACAAGAGACATCCAGTCAGATGAAGTCTTTCCGTAAAAGTGTAGTTTATTAAAATCAATTATCATAAATCCTAAGTGGTAACAATTACAAGTGATTAAATGTAAAATATGAAAATTAAAAGAAAAGATCACAAATGGATTCAATATCCGAACGGAATATATTCTGCTAAAATTCTAGGACAATAATCTAAAAATCTCTGAGTATAATAATCTTCAAGAGCTATGAGATGAAGATCTTCAGAGCATGCAATAAGAGAGAAGGAGTGAAGAAGCCAATTTTGGGAAGTAAGTTATATAGGAGAGACCTACATCTTTTTACAGCGTCATGGAATGTTTTTGTGTCTGATCGACAAAGGTCAAATTGTTTTTATCCATCACGTTTACGGTTACCCCTTTAATTCCCTTTACCCCCCCCCCCCATTTAGTTGATGTCAAAGCAAGGTCAACATGACATGCTCGAGGAGGTTGTTGTGGTTTTTACACTCTTTGAGCAGGAACAGCAGGCTCTGCAGATCTCCAAATATCAATAGGCCAAATAACATTGAGCTCTAAGAAGACAGAGCTCGATACCAAGAAAATTAAAGACAAAATTTTAACAACATCCGTGCATATAAGAAAAATAGTTTGCAAGACAAGTTTCCATCATCTTGTGCAGGCATCACTAAAACATAACAAATTGTACTTTTTATATGTCAAACGAAGGAACAAAACAGATTACGTAAAACCTTTATATGTCAAGTTAAGGAAAAAATATATACTACGTCAATAGATAAAAATAGTCTAAAATTAAACCTTGATTATGAAGGAGTATAATGAATACAAAAGAAGCATAGTCAGGATGAATATAACATCAAACTGTGATATGAAGTAGAGAAAAAATGCCATAAAAGTGAATATACTGTAAAGAATACATAAATTGATAATGAATGAATATATATATGAAAGCATAAGAAAAACATAATCATATTAGAAAATTCTGTTGTGTTTTTCAACAACATCATGCAAGAGTTGCATTATTTTTTGGCTGAGATGGGACAATGGGAAAGCGTGGTGAATATTTGTATTGTCATCCTGGAATATATACTGTACATGGGCACATCTTCAAGCATGTTTGTTTGAGAAATTAATATCTACACACTGCATCATTTACGGTTAAAAGAATTGTTGCAAAGCATAGGCTTATATATGTTAATCACTGCAATAATGCACCTGTTATGCAAAATCCACTTTTACATGGTGTTTGGACATAAATGTGTGTTGGCAGTGTGTGAACACAACCACCCTACAATGATAAAAATCCACCCACTCCTCATTTTTGAATCCCCTTTAAACCAAGTCAGTCTCACTAGGCCTGCCATTTTGATTCCCTCGCAGTGTGACGTCACATTTCAGAGGGCCGGGCCACGGGGGTTGATTGACAGTCCTGCATTGCTATAGTTTCCGCCCTCAGCGGTTGTACACTGTCCTCCATGTTCTCCGCGCTCGAGCAGCTGTAACTTCAACAATGTCTTGTAAGCAATCCCATTGCTCTGTGTTTGCATGTGAGAATGAACATAAGAGTCTTAATTTTCTCCATACATCTGAGCCGCTGAGGACGCTGTGTATTACTTTCATTTTCAAGGTGATGCGCTTTAAAATCTACCTACATGTATCACTCCAGACTCCTTTGTGAATATCATGTTGTTATAGTGCTTAGTTTTAACCGTACTTGTGTGCATACATTAAGTATTTTTTAACTGATCAGCGTGCGCTTGTGAGATTAGTTCACGCCTTCATAGCATGAGATTCGTTCGGTAATGCGGTCGCGCGGCTCGGTCCATTGATCCGTGCCGATGACAGGTCAACGTCTGATCAAGGACAATGTCTGTAACATCACACTGTTTCGTCCCACTTTCAGTGCATTTGACTTCCCAAATGTATGGCTGAACACCGGTTCCCTCTCTCTCGGTTATGTTGCTTCTACCGGCTGTTTATTGCTGTAGATATGCAATGCAGAGAGACAAATACGTGACGCCCTCTTTTGGAGACAGGGCGGGAATATGCAGCTCATTTGCATTTGAAACAAAAAACACTCCAAATCAGCTCTTTTTTAGACACACCCCAAAAATGACATTTTCCAGCTGTTATAATAAATGTTCTGTTGGGTATTTTGGGCTGAAACTTCACAGACACATTTTGGGGACACCCAAGACCAAAATTACATCTTGTAAAAAGGGGCATAATAGGTGCCCTTTAAATTAAAGACTGATTACATGAAAATAGTCTGCTGAACAACTGTTTTCTAATATGTAGATCTACAATTTAAACTTTTTTGTTTAACTTTCCCTGAGAGAGCAACAGCCAAGCTGATTTATTTACATAGTTTAAATGCAGACAGAACTTTTTTTATTGTATTCATTTTAAGGGCCTTTGTTCAGTCGTGGTTTTTGTCCTACACAAGAAGTCAATGTCATCTTCTAAATAAAACAAGGTGAACAAATTTGTTGGACACCATATATTTTTCACATGGTAAGTGGCATATAAATCATGAAAAGGAGCAGTTTCAGACTTTATAATGCATACTGGCAACATAAATCTAGGGTAAACAGAGTAAAATTGGAAAACGTTTTGCCTTTTACATCACTACACAAAAAGTAGTCATTACAAATACTTTTTTTTTAATGTGGTATTTCGGTAACACTTTAGAATAGGGAACACACTATTAAAAAGTCGTAGAATTCACTATTAATTATGACTTTTCCCTCAATAAATTCATAATTTGCTACTTATTAATAGTTAGTAAGGTAGTTGTTAAGTTTAAGGGTGAATCCCATTTCTCTGTCTTACCCCTTCCCCTTCATCTTACCCCTAGCCCTTGTCCCTCGAAACCGAGTGGTAAGCGCTAGAGGTGAAAACATAACCCCAATGAAATGAGACACCACTTGGTTACGGTTACGTCATCGTACATCGTCGCTAGCTGGCTGCTACGTCACCAGAGACGACAAGTGTGGATCACAAACTTCCAAGATGCCGTCTGCAAGTGTGTGTATGTCGATCGCGTGGGTTTTATTAGTGATGTTTTTGCGATTGTTGTGCAAATCAGCGATGTAACGTTAGCGTAGCAAACTAGCGATTTTTTAAAACGTTTCAATTAAGAACATGGTTGCAAATATATATGTACAGGACTGTGTAGAGCACAAAACAAGACTGTCGTAATTTTTAAATCAATTATTTAAGCCGAAAATGGGACTCACTTATTTAAGCCGACATTGTTGCCGGTTGCGCAGTGTGTTCTGGGTACCCCTTGGTTTCAAGTAAGCTCGCGAAAATGCTTGGTTTTAAGGGGTATCTACCACTTCATCTTAGCCCTACCCCTTGATCAAAACGAGAATTGGGATAGCCCTTACTCTCACGTGAACGCGCAAAACTAAGGGGAAGGGGTAAGGGGAAGGGGTAAGACAGAGAAATGGGATTCACCCTAAGTATTGGGTAGGATTAGGGATGTAGGATAATGTCATGTAGAATAAGGCATTAAAGGAGTCATATGATGTGATTTCATGTTTTCCTTTCTCTTTGGAGTGTTACAAGCTGATTGTGCATAGATAAGATCCCTGAAGTTGCAAAGACTAAAGTCTCAAAACCAAAGAGATATTCTTTATCAAAGTTAAGACTCTGCCACGCCCCCCTAAAACGGCTCGTTCAAACATGCCCCCACATGTCTATGTCATGATGTGGAAATATTTGCATAATGCAGCCCAAATGTTCATGCGAGGAAAGAAGGCGTGGTTTCAGCAACCGCAGTAGTGTTGATGCAGCCGTGTCAGGAGAAGATGTGTTTCTAGGTGAAAGCAAAAGCACTTTATTTGGCCTTCCGAAAGTAGATGCATTTAGGAATCATTAAGATTACTTACAACAGAACAGCAACGTATTTTATGGACTACAGTTCCGTGAACCTAGGAGAGGAGGTAATTCTGACTTTGCTTTGACAATCTGGTGCTTCTGAATCAGCAACTGTGTGTTTTGTTATTAGTTTAATTATTTTCTATTGGCTGTTTAAATGCGGAATTTTGCGCGTGTGTGAGAGAGAGAGAGTCACAGCGCAGCGTCGTTTGTGTGTATGTGCTCGCATGTGTGAGAGAGGGAGAAATATGAGCTTCATCACGGTGTCTGTCACGCGACTCTGTTCCCCTCTCGGGCTTTAACTGATGGTAAAACTAAGGACATTATTTACTGTCTTTTTTTATTATAATTTTGAAAGCTCACAATGCACTGTGTCAGTTGGCCAATCAGAGCAGACTGCACTTGTCGGAAGGAGGGACATTGTAGAAAAAATAATGTTATAATGTGTTTTTTGAACAATAAAACATGTCAACATATTCTGTTACACCAAATACACAAAATAATGATCTTTAAAAAAGGATCATATGACCCCTTTAATATGTGCTTAATTACTACTAATAAATGGCTAATATTCTAGTAATATGCTTGCTAAATAAGCAACTAGTTAAAAGGCCCTAAAATAAAGTGTTACCGGTATTTCTTTATGTATGTATGTATTTATCGTCTACTAAAAAAATAATGATCAATATTACCTATAAATTGTTAATTTATTTGACAGTCACAAAGACAAAAAAGTATGTTTATTCAGGTGCAGTTGCAACATTGCCCTAGTACATCTTTAATGCTTGTAAAGTAGCTTAACTCATTTGTAATGTTGAAAGGATTCAAAATAAACCATTCTCAAAAAATAATTTGAAATCAGCGCTTCATTTTATTTCTGTTCTTCATTATGCTACAATTTGCTATTTAATGGCAGAACATCTAAGAGTTAAGAACAGTTAATCCGTAAATCGCTGAACTGTGAAAGATTAAGCATTCAAATTAGAAATAGTTTATCGAAAGAAAAAATGGCATCCATGGTTGAGTGGCAAGGCAAAAACCACTGCTAACCCAGAAGAGCATGAAGGCTCATCAATTTTGTCAAAACCTATTCTCTGCCTCAGACGTCTACGGAACATTGGCTAAACGTCTGATGCATATGGCACACTTTTCTGGAAACACTTCAGGAGTGTCGAAGTCATCATCTGACTGGTTGAATTAAACCGGAATTCCAGGAGACGCGAGTGTCGCGTTTATTTTCGGTCCGCCGGGAAACAAAGATGCCATGGCGCCAAACCCCCTCGTGAAAGAAGAAAGCTGTCGTGTTTACAAATGTGACGACGAACGCTTATCAGGCTCAACTAAACGCTGGATTTTCAAAAGTATGTGAAATATTTAAAGTTCACGGCATAGAATCTTTAAAATACATCCGAGAGTTTCACACACCAGTCTGTTATTGTGATGACATTTCCACGCCTCGAAACGTGATGCTGAATGAAATTAACTATGATTGGTTGTTTGACATGTCAGTCAAACGACCTCATGGGCAGGCCTTGGCCAATGAAAGCGGAGATCTATTCCAGACCTTCAGCCATCAGTTTGAAGGTCTGGCTACGCGAGACTAGTCAAAACCCACCTTGGTGATCCTGTATGGACTGTGGAAAGCTGAACTGTTTAGAAGACAGAAAAAAATACAGTAATTAAATAACGCAAAATTAAACTTTTGCAGTGGGCTAGTCAAAATCCTGACTTTAAAGGGGTCATATGGTGCGATTTCTTGTTTTCATTTTCTTTAGTGTGTTATGTAGCTGTTTGTACATGTAGAAGATCTGCAGAGTTATAAAGCTCAAAGTCTCCCACAAAAAGATTTATTCTATATAAAAGAGAAGGCTGATCCAGACCAGGCTAAAACGGCTCATTCAAACACGCCCCACATCTAAGTCACGATGTAGAAATATTTGCGTAATGCCGCCCAAATTCTTTCTTGCACACAAAGAAAGAAGGCGTGGTTTCAGTAACCGTGTTGATGCAGCCATGTCAGGGAGACTCTGCGTGTTTCTATGCGAAAGCAAAAGCACTTTATTTGGCCTTCCGAAAGTAGATGCAATTAGGAATCATTGGTTAAGATATATTTACAACAGAACAGCACAACCCAAATGTTCGAATTTGTGCAAAGCATTTTATGGGCAACAGTTTGAACCAGAGTACAAGGCTGGCTGTGCACAAAGGCTATTTAAAAAAAAAAAGGGTAAATTCCAACTTTTCTATGACAATCTGGTGCTTCTGAATCAGCGACTAAGTATGTTTTATTATTTGTTTTACTATTTGATATTGACACTTCAAATGCAGAATTTTCCGCAGTGTAGAGTAATGTGTCTCACGCGTGCGCGTGAGGGGAACAGGGTCACATCATAGCGGAGTGAACAGCCTGTCAGAAATCATAGCACGTCAGCTGTCTTAACCACGGTTTGTGTGCTGCAAATACAATACGAGCATCATCACTGTGTCGGTCACGCGACTCTGTTCCCCTTTCGGGCTTAAACTGATGGTAAAACGAAAGACATTATTAACTGTCTTTATATTTACTTTGAAGGCTGAAGTTCGCAATTATGGTAAGGGAAATTACATTTCCGATGCGTGCTTGTGGTGTTCGGCCGATCACAATGCACTGGGTCAGCTGGCCAATCAGAGCAGACTGTGCTTGTCGGAAGGAGGGGCTTTGTAGAAAACGACGTGTTTGAGAGAGGCAGGGCATAGAGGAACTACAATAATGTACAGTATTTGAAAAATAATGTGTTTTTTGAACATTAAAGCATGTCAACATACAACCCCAAATCAGAAAAAGTTGGGACAGTATGGAAAACGCAAATAAAAAAAGAAAGTAGTGATTTCTAAATTTACTTTGACTTGTATTTCATTGCAGACAATATGAACACAAAATATTTCATGTTTTGTCTGGTCAACTTCATGTCATTTGTAAATATACATCCTTTCCTGTCATTCAGATCTGCAACACATTCCAAAAAAAGTTGGGACAGTAAAGCATTTACCACTTTGTAATGTTGCCATTCCTTTTCACAACACTTAAAAGACGTTTAGGGACTGAAGACACCAAGTGATGAAGTGTTTCAGGTGTAATTTTGTCCCATTCTTCCTGCAAACAAGTCTTAAGGTGGGCAACAGTACGGGGTCTTTGTTGTCGCATTTTGCGCTTCAAAATGCGCCACACATTCTCTATTGGAGACAGGTCGGGACTGCAGGCAGGCCAGTCAAGTACCCGTATGCTCTTCCTCCGCAGCCAGGACTTTGTAATGTGTGCAGAATGTGGTTTTGCATTGTCTTGTTGAAATATGCATGGACGTCTCTGGAAAAGATGTCTTCTTGAAGGCAGCATATTGTGCTCCAAAATCTCTATGTACTTTTCAGCATTAATGGTGCCATCACAGAAGTGCAAGTTACCTTTGCCAAGGGCACTGACACAACCCCATACCATGACAGACCCTGGCTTTTGGACTTGTTGCTGGTAACAGTCTGGATGATCCTTTTCTTCTTTGGTCCGGAGCACACGGCGTCCATTCCTCCCAAAAAATACCTGAAATACTGATTCATCTGACCACAGTACACGTTTCCACTGTGTGATGGTCCATCCCAGATGCCTCCGAGCCCAGAGAAGTCGACGGCGCTTCTGGACACGGTTAACATAGGGCTTCCTTTTGGCACAGTACAGTTTTAACTGGCATTTGTGGATGTAACTACATATTGTGGTACTTGACAAAGGTTTGCCAAAGTAGTCCTGAGCCCATGTGGTGATATCGCTTATAGATGAATGACGATTCTTGATGCAGTGCCGCCTGAGGGATCGGAGATCACGGTTGTTCAGCTTAGGCTTGCGCCCTTGTCCTTTACGCACTGAAATTCCTCCAGATTCCTTGAATCTTTTAATTATGTTATGCACTGTTGAAGGTGAAATATCCAAATCTCTTCCTATCTTTCTTTGAGGAACATTGTTTTTAAACATTTCAATAATTTTCTCACGTATTTGTTGGCAAACTGGCGATCCTCGGCCCATCTTTGCTCCTAAAGGACTAGACCTTTCTTGGATGCTGCTTTTGTACCAAATCATAATTACAATCACCTGTTGACATCACCTGTTTCAAATCACATCATTATTTAACCAGTTTACCTCATTACTAGCCCTAAATTGCTCCGGTCCCAACTTTTTTTGGAATGTGTTGCAGGTCTGAATGACAGGTGTGGGATTACAAATTTATAAAATGATAGATTTAGGTTCCAATGTGTGTTTTACATTTTGAGGTGAAGATGATGACATTCTAAGAACATCAATTCAGGCAGCCCAGGTGTCTGAGACATTAACCTTTTGTCTTTATGCACTTCCTGACCTAAGTTAAAGGTGAATGCTAAGCTCAAGGCACAGCTGTGCCTTTGTCTCTATTATAATATGAAGGTATGGGCGATACTGTCAGGCTGATTGGATTAGCACCTATACATTTGATTGACACTGTTATGCTGATGAGGTCAGGGCTGGGGGAATTCTGGTAATGGGCTGATTCCTGTACTGCATTTGCATGCTTTGTTTAGATTGTCTCCACCTCTATGTATCCCTCCCCCTTGAAAAGTATAAACTCTACTGTGCTGAGCAATAGTTAGACTTGGATGACTGCAGCGACGCACAGCGAGTTCTCAATAAAGAGTAACTTCTGCTTGAAAGATATCCCAACGTCTCCTGGTCTCTGCTTCGACGAGGAAAAAGTTTCCAACAGATGGTGCCGTGACCCGGATAGAGCTCCAGCTTCCTCACCTGGAAACTTCCAGCTGAACAAAGACTGAATTTTTCTCTCAACCAAGGGTTGTGGTGAGTGCTGTCTCTAATCCAAAAGAACCTAAGACCAGTACAAATTTTTATCCTCTGCGCCGTCAGAGAAGAGTTAACAGACAGCTGTAGGGTTTGGTTTAACTAAGTTTATCCTCTAAAGTTTTTCTTTTAGAGATGAAAGTTATCCTCTGTTTCAGGCAGGGAAGATTTTGGCATTACGTGCTAAAAAGTGCTTATCCTCTGTTTCAAGCAGGGAAGGTTAGCATTTCGTGCTAATAATTTTGGTTTATCCTCTGTTTCAGGCAGGGAAGGTTAGCATTTCGTGCTAATAATTTTGGTTTATCCTCTGTTCTTGTAGGCAGGGAAGATTAGCGTAAAGTGCTAGTAATTTGTGTTATCCTCTGCTTTGCCAGGGAAGGTTAACAATAGTTGATCTGTGTTAACAAGTGTACTCTCTGTTGATCAGAGAAGTTTTAGTGTTTTGATTGTGTGGTAACAAAGAAACTCACAAAATGTTTAGAAAGAATGCTAGACTGATCCCCACAACGGAAAAAGGTGGTCTAGCGACTCAGATAGCGGTCAGATAGCGAATTCAAATCACTGTTAGGAGTGCAAATGAACCTAATAGTCACTGAGAAAGTTAGACAAGAACTAACTCAGAAATATGAGATCCATCCAGAAAAGACGTGGTCTGTAGATGAGTGTAAAAAGGTACTAGGAGCATGTATTCGCAAGAACAATGTGAAAGGCATTATCTGCTTCCACAGAGAATTTGGTCTAGCGCTAGCTATGCAACAGTCTCAGCGTAACTCAGAGTTAGAGGAACAGAACAAAGAGCTCTGTGCTAGAGTATCCACTTTGACTAAGAAATTGAACCGCAAGAAAGCTGCAGTAAAAACTGATGTGGAAGTTAGTCAGCCTGATAACATTTACCCTGATTTACAAGCGTTTTTTGAAACAGATGTAGCTTTCCAATCAGTAACTGATGTGCCTGTAAATTCCGTCAATGTGTGTGGTGCTAGGAGGAGATCTCAGGGAATTGAGGAAACTGATAGTGTTCCTCTCAATTCTTCTGTTGTGCAAATACAAACTGTGACCAAAGCTTTATGTCCTAAAGATATAGAGAGACTATCTCAGAGTTTACCGTCAGCACGCACACATTTTTCTGAATTTAGAAAAACATTGATCAGCAAAATGCGTCTTTACGACATGTCGTTAGCAGAAGTCTCACAGCTGATGTCACAAATTCTAACTGAATCTGAATTCAACAGTTTTGAGTCTTCTGTTACTTCTGAACTACAACATGCCAGTAAAGGCGATTTCAGAGAAGGTGTTTTGAAAATTCTAAAGAACATTGTTGGACCAAAAGTAGATTGGTCAAAAGTCACTAGTTGTGTGCAGAAGAAGGATGAAACTGTAAGTGAGTACACTGAAAGGTTTTGTCAGTCAGCTGCAGCATACAGTGGAATAGCTGACACTCCAGAGAAGGTACTGGATCATAAAGGACCACTAGTTCTAACATGGTTTGATGGCCTTTTATCAGAGTACAGATCTGCTTTGTCATTCTTAGATCTAACATGGTCCACTGGAAGCTTGCAAAACAGCTTGGACAGGTTAGCTACTTGGGAAAGAGACTCTGATGTTAAAGCCAGAGTAAAGATTGCAGCAGCATCCTTTAAGGTCAACACAGAGAACCGACAGAAACCTAAATGTCCTAAGAAGGAGGGCAGTTGTCATTACTGTAGGAAACCTGGACACTGGATGAAAGAGTGTAGGAAAAGCAAAAGGACATTAGGAGAAATGAACAGCTTTACTCAGTTCCTACTCAGTCTACTAAGTACTCTGAAGCAGCCCCTCCCCACTTCACCGAACTGTTGGAGCAGTTTGCTCAGGTGTTAACCGTTAGGGCTGTGAGTGCTTAATTTCCCCAGTAATGTACAACAAAGCTGAACGATTCTTTGTAAATAAAACTAATGGTGTTAAGACAGACTGTAAACATAAGATGCCCTCATGCAGTGTCCGCACTCATGAATCAAGCAAAAGTCACTTCTGTCACCTCCTCCCGTTGGGGAAATTGGTTAGCAACTCTCACAGCCCCGAATATTGTTATACAGCGTGCACCAGTCACGAACCCATCCTCATGTATGATGTCTGCAATGACTGAATTTGTGTTAGATGATGAAGGCGAAATGACTCATGATTGTGTTACGCTTACATAGGCAGCCACAAGTGAAATAGCAGAAACTCCCATAGAGAACGCAGAATTGGAGTTGTTTGTTGATGGTTCAGCTCAAGTTATTGAAGGTAACAGACGAGCAGGATATGCAGTAACTTCCACCACTGAAGTAGTTGCTTCAGGTCGTCTTCCAGATAATTTTTCAGCTCAAGCTGCAGAACTAGTAGCCTTAACTAGAGCATGCACGCTAGCTTCAGGATCAGTATTACAGCAGCTGCAGTGTTGTGTCAGGGAAGGAAAACCTGGACTCATGTGTCACACTGTAAAGTTGTTCCCCCACCTACAGGGATAGGATAGGACACACGGACCAGTGAGGAGCCCAGGGAAGAACCGAATGCAACAGGCTTCGGGGGCCATCCCTGTGGTGAAGATTTCCTCATAGGCCTTTCCCCATCCACTAGTCCATCCTTACCTCACTGTTCTTTAGGTGTCGCAGGAATTGAGAAATAGGGAAAGAAGGAACAACAATAGCAGACTATATTTGAACAGAGGATACAACCCTAATGTTTGCAGACTCTACAACAAATACTGCTATGTGCCGTTGTTCTCTTTTGTTTTGTTTTTTTTTCTTCCTCTGTGCAGATACCACTTGATGGCTGTCCTGAGACCCATACGCACCGACCTCCTCACCTGCGGATGAAGCCACAACCTCTAGAAAACAACTAGACCCATTGCCGACCCAACTATCACACAAGAAAGAGAAAAGAAAGAAGAAAGAAAAAAAAAATACACAACGCAGAGACTCGCATACGGGAACTTCAGTCATCCATCAACATGATCAAGATTTTCGTACTATTAACCATCATGGACATCACGCAAAGTGTAGACCCCAGAAACAACATATTCTTAGAGCTGATGAATATGTCAAGAAATGCCTTGTTTGCTGGAAAGAACGTTTGCATGCCGCACGCACCTTCAGTAGGAGCAGGAATCCCATGGGTGGCACACCCTATCTCCAAATGTGATACGTGTACCTTATTCGATCATCATACCAGTGGATTATACAACAAGGATACATGTCACAACGTAACAATTCCTCCAGCTTCTTCGTGTTGCATCCCTGGACTACCATCCTGCAACCTAACTTCAGCTACTCCCATCATGACAGATCTACTCATGCCAAGGATGTTCTATTGGTGCATGGAAAATCATGCTCCAGCATCGACTACACTGGGTGAAATTCCTCGTGAACGTTGCAGCTTTGTGATTGAAAGAAGAACCGAATTCGATGTGTACGTTACTACATCAGATACGAAAGAGGAGAATGAATTAAAAGAGTGTCTCTATGGGAACCCATCCCTACCGAAACTTTTTGCCATAAATCAGTGGTGTATGATTCCTCCACCGACTGGCACTTTGTGGTTATGTGGGACTTCTGTCTACAGCATCCTACCCAGCCAATTCCATGGCAGGTGCACCCTGGTTTATGTCTTACCAGCCATCAGAGAAAATACACACTCCACCTCAAGTTCTCCACATCTACAAAATTCAGCTTCTACCAACAAAGATGGCTGCATTCCAGGATTCACTTGTGTACAAACGTGGTGGTCAAGAACTCTTGGTGCATTAATCCCATCGTATGGTGTCATGCAGGCTCTCGATCAAGTCAGAAGCCTGTCGGATTCTGTACAGAAATTGGCCAATGATACGGTTTTGGCCCTGGGCAACATCAAGGACACTCTTGCCTCGCACAAGATGATGATCTTACAGAACAGAGTGGCCTTGGATTACATTCTTGCAACACAAGGGGGAGCCTGTACCGTTATCGGTCCTGAATGCTGCACCGGGTTAATGGATCCAACAGAGAACTTGAACAAAATCCAACAAGACATTCTTGGTCTTTCAGCAAAATTACACCAGATGACTGAAGATAATTCTTCATGGTTCGGAAACTTGTTAGGTAAACCCTGGCTGTGGATCAAGGAAATAGCAATTCTGCTGTTGTTTCTCCTACTTGCGTACTATCTATGCATCCACAGTATCAAGTGTTTTCTTTCAGCAAATGACTCCCGCCTCTCACGAGGAAATGACAGTTCCAACCAGAAAAGAGTATTACCCGTAAGAACTTCACGGACCCTAATTGCATGTTTTGTTTCTGTGGTAGCATGCAATTACATATAAGCAACACAGAACATGTACAATGTGCCTGTAACGATTACAAGTTACAAGAATGAACTTTTAAGTGTCTAAATTTGTATTTTGTGAGAGTTATTAGAACACTCAAAGGGGGAACTGTGGGATTACAAATTTATAAAATGATAGATTTAGGTTCCAATGTGTGTTTTACATTTTGAGGTGAAGATGATGACATTCTAAGAACATCAATTCAGGCAGCCCAGGTGTCTGAGACATTAACCTTTTGTCTTTATGCACTTCCTGACCTAAGTTAAAGGTGAATGCTAAGCTCAAGGCACAGCTGTGCCTTTGTCTCTATTATAATATGAAGGTATGGGCGATATTGTCAGGCTGATTGGATTAGCACCTATGCATTTGATTGACACTGTTATGCTGATGAGGTCAGGGCTGGGGGAATTCTGGTAATGGGCTGATTCCTGTACTGCATTTGCATGCTTTGTTTAGATTGTCTCCACCTCTATGTATCCCTCCCCCTTGAAAAGTATAAACTCTACTGTGCTGAGCAATAGTTAGACTTGGATGACTGCAGCGACGCACAGCGAGTTCTCAATAAAGAGTAACTTCTGCTTGAAAGATATCCCAACGTCTCCTGGTCTCTGCTTCGACGAGGAAAAAGTTTCCAACACAGGAAAGGATGTATATTTACAAATGACATGAAGTTGACCAGACAAAACATGAAATATTTTGTGTTCATATTGTCTGCAATGAAATACAAGTCAAAGTAAATTTAGAAATCACTACTTTCTTTTTTTTATTTGCGTTTTCCATACAGTCCCAACTTTTTCTGATTTGGGGTAGTATTCTGTTTCACCAAATACACAAAATAATGATCTTTAAAATAGCATCATATGACCCATTTAACCCAACGGAGTTGCTGTGGCAGGACCTAAAACAGGCAGTTCATGTTAAAAAAAAAAAAACTCCAGAGTGACTGAAATACAGTAAAGTAATTCTGCAAAGAAGAGCGGAACAAAATTCCCCCATAGCACTGTGAAACATTGATCTCCAGTAATCAGAAATGTTTGGCTGCAGTTATTGCTGCTAAACGGGACACCTGATTTTAAGTTTAAAGGGTCATTAGTTTTTCTCATCATCTGGATTTTGGCTTTAATAATAATAATAACAAATTATGATTTATGTTTATTTGGGTTGCCTTTATTTTAAGTTGCATTTCGTCTGAAGATCCAAAACTATTTAGAATGAAATATACACAAAAGCAGAAGCAATCAGGCAAATACATTTTCAGCATTGTTCAAAAAAAAATTGCAGACTTGGACTAGAATGTACAATAGATTCATAAACTGAAAGTATTTTAAGCATGGAATTTTCAGGCTTGTGTTCAAAAAAGGCGTGCGTAAATATGAAAGCAGCTCTTCCTGGTCAAAATAGCTTTAGTGCCACCAATGTGGATTGTGGTTTTTCTGCATTTGGGAACACTTTGCTGTATTTTCAATTACGGAGTGTCTATTTACACTAAGTGCAAATAGCCTGCCTTGTTGGCAGAGGATATTTACATGAACTCCGCCCACCAATGTGTGATTGGAATAACAAATACTACAAAATATGCTTGTTTATTATCAGCTTCAGTGGTGTAGATAATAAAGTGCATTCTTTTTGATGCGATCGACCCGGGTTCGAATCCGCCTTTTGCAGAACTTTTTTCTTTTCAAATCTCATATTGTTACGTGTATGTTCTGTTTAGTTTTGAGTTTGTTTTCATTGTGTTTTCTGTTTTACCTGCCCTGACCTAGTTTTCCTTAGCTCCCTGATTATCATCACCTGTTCCTGGTTTAGTTACTCATTATTCCCTCGTTTGGTTAGTATTTATAGCCCTGCCTTTCCCCTGTTTCTTTGTCCTGTCTTGTGTTGAATGAAGAGGTTGTTTTTGCTTTGTTTGAGTGGATTTATTAAAAGACTCTGTGTATGCAACTTCCTGGCTCCTTCGTGCTCTATTTGAACTCCTTGCCTCGACAACCTTTAACACATATCACATCGGAAAGGCATTTATTTTCAAGAAAAATTAAGGAAATAATCAAAAAGTTGAAAAGACAGTATCAGGTAGGGTTAGGGTAGCTTTAGGGTAGGGTTATTGTCCCAATAAGGTGGCATCCATTTAATAATTTGAATTAAAATGTATAATTTACACTGAATATGTTATTATTGCGTAATGTTTTATAATGTACTATAATACTGAGGTCCAAATAATTGCCACTGTTTGTAGTATTAATTGAAAATCTTGATATTTTTACAGTGTAAATAAATTCTACGGCTATTTGCACTTTGTGAAAATCGCATATCGTTAAAAAATACTACTATTTCCACTTGGTGTAATTAGAATCCATTGATACTTGCACTTACTTTCCCTGAAAGAGGGAATGGAGACTTCACGTCGATGACTGACGGAATTGGGGATCTCACTAAAGAGACCAATCTACTTCGAGTGTAAACTAAATGAGCCAATGCACATTGGCATGCAATTATTGCATCCAGCTGCCGCTGATCACAGCGTGAGTATAAATAGGCAGCAGATGCAACACATATTCAGGTTTCCTCGGAGGAGCCGAGCTAGTAACCTGGCTGCTCAGCGGTGGTACAGCAGCTGTGGGGACGGGACGGGACGTGACGTGACGGGACGTGACGTGACGGGACGTGACGTGACGTGACGTCTCTGTTCCCTCCTTCATGGAACGAGGGTTATACAGGTGCATCTCAGAAAATTAGAATATGGTGAAAAAAGTTCATTTTTTCTTGCAACTTATTTCAAAAAGTGAAACTTTCATATATTTTATATTCATTACATGTAATGTAAAACTTCAAAAGTTTTTTGTTTTAATTTTGATGATTAGAGCTTACAGCTAATGAAAGTCAAAAAATCAGTATCTCAAAATATTAGAATATTTCCTAAAATCAATAAAAAAAGGATTTGCAAAACAGAAAAGTTCAAGTTCTTTAAAGTATGTTCATTTATGCACTCAATACTTGGTCGGGGCTCCTTTAGCACATATTCCAGCATCAGTGAGGTGTGGCATGGAAGCGATCAGCCTGTGGCACTGCAGAGGCACTATTGAGCCTTCAGCTCATCTGTATTGTTGGATCGACTGTTTCTCATCTTTCTCTTGAAAATATCTCATAGATTCATATGGGGTTCAGGTCAGGCATGTTGGCTGGCCAATCAAGCACAGTAATATCATGGTCAGCAAAGCACTTGGAAGTGGTTTTGGCACTGTGGGAAGGTGCTAAAGTCCTGCTGGAAAAGGAAATCAGCATCTCCATAAAGCTTGTCAGCAGATGGAAGCATAAAGTGCTCTAAAATCTCCTAGTAGACGGCTGCATTGACTTTGGACTTGATAAAACACAATGGACCAACACCAGCAGACGTCACGGCACCCTAAATCATCACTGACTTCAGAAACTTCACACTGGACTTCAAGCATCTTGGATTCTGTGCCACTCCAGACCTTGATTTCCAAATGAAAAGCAAAATTTACTTTTATCTGAAAAGAGGACTTTGGACCACTGAGCAACAGTCCCATTCTTTTTCTCCTTAGCCCAGGTAAGATGCTTCTGACATTGTTTCTATTTCAGAAGTGGCTTGGTAGCCCTCTTCCTGAAGACGTCTGAGCGTGGTGAGTGTGGTCCGGTGTTGGTCCGTCCGTGACTCTCTGTGTCCTCTTGTGACCCAGAGATTGAGAAAACTGCACTTTTTGTCGAGAAGTTGGGTGCCATCGATCGTGAGGCCAACGGCGGGACAAAACGAGACAAAAGATACTCTATCCGGCCCTTCATCTCTGGGTCGCCCGTCTCAGGGCCCCTTGCTCCTCCACTTACCGCCAGGTTTGGCGGGGACATGGATGGGTGGGGCAGCCTGCCTACTCCCAGCTCCACGGTGCTGCTTGGTTGGAGGCTGCTGCAGATGCGGCACGGGAGCAGGGGCAGACGCAGGGGGCCACCCTCAGCGACGAGCAGGCTGAGGCAGCGGATGTGACGAATGCTCCTGTGCAGCCAAGAACTACTGGGCAAAACTCTTGACTTCATCACCGAAGAGGCCGGTCCTCATGCACCTCTGGGAAGAAAGGCACCGGGGCGGAGCGCTAAGAACCAGTGCGAGCCACCCCGAGAATTTAATCGTCCAACCTCGAGGGCTCGGAACACGGTGGAGGTCTCCACTCGAGCCCTACCCTCTTGGCGGCCCAGGAAAGCATAGCCGTCATTTCCAGATCTGATTTTTTGTAGCTTTGCTACCGTCCCAGAGGGCTGCAGTGCAGCTGAATCTTTCTTTCCAGAAAGCGCCGGCTCACACTCTGATGCAGCGATCAACATCCAATTGTCAGGTGGAGCACTGAAGGATACTGATCGTACACTCCTTGTAGAGGACCCAGCACATTCCTTTGGCAGCTCGACTGGTTGCGGAGTGCAAGAGGAGCGATGGTCCTCCGAGGGTTGGTTCCCTGGAGGGTTTGCCATCACTGTC
The DNA here is from genome assembly GCA_023376895.1 of Aspiorhynchus laticeps. NCBI lineage: Eukaryota > Metazoa > Chordata > Actinopteri > Cypriniformes > Cyprinidae > Aspiorhynchus > Aspiorhynchus laticeps. The sequence goes on along the minus strand of CM041797.1, from coordinate 44,728,282 downwards.
ACCCTCAGACTGCCTGTGCTACTGCCTGAAGTAGTCCTCACCTGACTGCCGCCAGGACGAGAACTAGATCGAGGCAGGGGCAATGAAACTCCGCCCCTTTTGAGGTAACGGAGCCTGGTCCGCAACTTCAAGATGGTCATCTTCCCGCAATGAGAACATGACTCAACCACGAACACCACCTCAGCGTGCTTAATGCTCAGACCCGCGAGGCCGCGATCATGACCATCACGTGGCGCCAGGTAATGACCACATCCAGAAACACACGGGTGAAACGGCATCTATACCAAGACGCAATGTCATTTTTACAGAGACTCAACATCGAGTTGGTACATACACAACATCGTCTTTAAAAAGAGGCACAACCTTGTATGCTCTTTTAGGGAAATGCTCTTTTAGGTGCTGAGACACACAGGGGAGAAGGCAGCGTGCAGCACAACAGGGGGTAAAGTGCAGCCTGAAGTGCGCAACCCACTTGACACAGGAACGACCACCACTGAAGCACCATCCGCCAACACAAAAGCTCCCTTTGAGCGCGTTAAACTCGTTGCCCTCACACGAAGCTTGGCAAGAGCAAAAGGTTGATGTCGCTCGGCTCCGAAGTGAAAAGCTGAGTATGCGTGGCACCTGCTGCCTATTTATACTCGCACTGCGATCAGCGGCAGCTGGATGCAATCATTGCATGCCAATGTGCATTGGCTTGTTTAGTTTTCACTCAAAGTAGATTGGTCTCTCTAGCGATATCCCCAATTTCGTCAGTCATCAACATGACGTCGAGAGTGACCAAATGAAAGGGAACTGAAAAATATGTGAGGTGAACGCTGGTGTGATATTTCTGCAATGCTGAAGTCAAATATTTCAAACCTAATAAACCCAATAACCTAATAATATTTAATGAAAATAAACAAACAAACTGTTCAGGAAGATTAAATGTGCAGGTAAACTTTGGCACCATCTATCTCCAAAAGATACAACCTACACAAATGTTTTTCTTTTTTCAAAAGCCATGATATTTTTACAGTATATAAACTTGCTTGTCTTTTAACAAAACATCTTGACAAATAATAAATTCAAATAATTAATGCAGTAAAAAGTACTCTGTAATACTAACATTTATTTCACTTTTTTATGCCACCAAGCTGTCACATCTAGAAGTCAAAGAGAGTCTTGAAACTTCTACCCTGTCAGAATAGGACTTGTCACAGATTCATATTCCAAAAAAAGAAAGTAATTGCATGATGACATTTAAAGATGCTGGAATGTTGTGGAATGTAGTGATTGTTGCTGAAGGGGACAGTGCTAGTAAAGGTAAGCAATATTTTAGAGAAATGTAAAGAGGTGACTTTAAAACTTGCTCTGTACTCAAGTGGGAGGAAAGAGTGGATACATACTTAAAAGTCTTACAGACAGGTTGTTGACAGACAAACACTTGTTAATAACTAAGGTAATAAATGACACTGACAGATCAAGTTTAACTGAAACTGGTCTGACTGGTTGGTTTATGGGGTCCTTCCATGTCAAATCAACCAAATTTAAATAATTTCCCTGGAAAAAAAAGATTGTGTTTTCTGAAGAAAAATAAATATAAATAGTGATTTAAAAATTTCAACATATTAAATGTCATGCATGAATATTTACTGAGTACACGGAGTACAAAGAAATATGGCTCAATTCCATTAATATGGGAATGTCAACGAGGCACAAATTGTTACATTTTATCCATTTCAACCCACACAGTCGAAAACCAAATGTGCGTCACTTTGTATACAGTTGATACTTCTGGAATGTCTGAAGAACAAATAATATTGAAACTAGAAGTGCATTTCGTTTCCTTCCATCAAAAAAGAACATAGTCTGAATGCCAAAAATAAACTAAAATTGTCAAACTGAGGCACATTAACTTGCGCTTAGTCTATTCGTAAGATTCTATAGATTAATCTGTTTTAATGGATATTTAGATAATGGGATTTTGTTCAGTTTAACTGCTTCTGACGCAACCAAGAGTTTGCAGGATTGTATAGTATCTACATGTTTGAAACCGGGTTCATGCCTCTTAGAGCAGGGTGGTTGCTCTACCCATATACTGTATTTACCTCACTAAACCAAGATTTGCTTCATCCGGATTGTTTAATCATTAGAATATCCTCTTGTTATAAAATGTGAAGAACATTCACTGCTAAGTGTAATTAGCACTAATAGTACCTCTTACTATTTAGGGCAAACATTTAAGAGCTTTTACACTTGAAATGGTTACCCTGAGTCATTCTAAACACGGGTAAATGGGATAAGGGGTTATCTTATTTTATGTTTCACATTACTCATACTTTAGCCAGCGTTAACCATCATTATCTGACCTGTCATGCTGTGCGTTCCTGATCCCTGTGTTAATGTTCTTACTTTCATATTTGTGGTGTCAACATGATTGGATAAACACAAAACCACACTTGGTTTTTGACAAAATGGGTAAAATTAAACTATTTGGACACTGAGCCGCATTGAGATCTCCATATATCTGGGATTGAATTATATAGGGCCTTAAAATTAAAATTCCAAAATAAAAGATTGTTTGAAAATAGAATATGAAAAGATATATGAATATGAATATGAAAGGTACAAAAGCTGTCACTAAGGGTGGTACCTTTTCAAAAGGTACACTTTTGTACCTATTAGGTTCAAATATGTACCTTTAAGGTACCAAAATGGACCCTTTAGGTACAAACATGTACCTTTTGAAAAGGTACCGCCCCAGTGACAGCTTTTGTACCTTTATTTCTGAGAGTGAGATATGCGAGTTACAGGCACACAAACTTTAGAATAAGAATATTTTTAGCACTCAGACATGCAGGTATGTTCTATGGAATTGTTTTAAAAGCGAGAAAAAGAAGATATATTTCTAGTTTCATTATTATTTTGTTCTTCAGACATTCTTCTTTAAACAAAATACATTGTCTGTGTGCATGCAAACTTAGACAGGTATGTTCCATGCAGCTGTTTTTGTAGAGGGAAACAAGATACATAAACTACTGTTCTTCAGGCTGTATGCAAAGTGACATATGGTTTTTGACCACTGAAAATGTGTGCAAGTTAACAGTTTATTCATGGATGTAATCCCTAAAAATTGAAGATACCAAAAGAAAGGTTTTATTAAGAACCAAAATCTAAAAGAATATTAAGATATATTTAGTCACTTCTGAGTTATAAGCATGCACTTAAAAAAACACACACACAAAAAAAAAACACATGAGAAGCACTTTTTTTTCTTTCTGAATGCCATTGACCATTTTCACATTCCTTTTCATGTTTCTCAGAAGCGGAGATCGTCACGATTGGGTAAACTTCTATAGCAGTGAACAGGACATATATACATATAGACAGATATACATTTTGTATCCCATTTGATCAAATATCAAAATAAAAACTACATGATATTTTCACGGCTTTCAAAAAATAAAAATAAAGAGAGATTGATAGCAGCAGTCAGAAGAGAGAATGATGTCAAATTTACTGTCACTCCCACAGCAGTTGTATTTGAAACAAAGGCAATATAATATAAAGTATAGTGTTAGAAATGTACATATATTTTTTTTATGAAAATATAAAAAAGGATTCATGATGTTTAGGACTGATGAAACACGTTATCACAGTCTGTGTGAAAAGGGTCCATTGGCAAGTAAGCAACAAAGATGGCTAAAGTCATTTTTACCCCCTGTAATCTGGCTTCAAATCTCAGGTGAAAATTGTCATTTTGACCCCCTCTATAAAAGAGTGGTGTAATCTGTAAATATACAACCATAACATTTAATATTTTAGCTTTTTAATGTATTTCTCTCACCAGAAAAAGAGATTATCAAAATCTTGTGTGTGTGTGTTTGTGTGTGTGTAACTACTTAGTATTTTGTGGAATTTTGTACTACCTTTAAAGACAATATAATAGAAGTCAATTAAATGCTCCTATTTAGATAGTTAAGTAAGTGTGTGTGCGTGTTCTGTGTTAGATGAACAAGAATAGTTCTGTTGATGATGCTGATAATTATGGCACATTTACATTTACGCATTTAGCAGACGCTTTTATCCAAAGCGACTTACAGTGCATTCAGGCTACACATTTTTTTTTATCAGTATGTGTGTTCCCTGGGAATTGAACCCACGACCTTTTGCGCTGCTAACGCAATGCTCTACCACTGAGCCACAGGAACATTATGTGTATATGATTGACAGAGATGATCATAAAAATGATTTGGCAGATGTGTGATCATTTTAAATTTGTTTAGTATATCATGTCTGAATACTTTAAAAATCACTCTTTGATATGATCTTCCAGTCTCTTTTATGCCATGTGACTTAAAGCATGCATCCGTCATGCCCAAGAGCATAATGTGCAACAATGAATACCAGCTGCACAGCCAATGAGAATGATCCTCGTTGCTGACTTTCAGACAAATTGTGATTTAACTTGATGAACTGAAGGTCATGCATTCTTTCCATTTAAAAATGTTCTCAAAGTCATCCTAAAAAAAGATAAACAGGTTCATCAAGGAACGTTTGAGTAGAAAGGATGGCTGTTTCTTCATTAGAAAAGTGCTTTATTACAAACAATATAATTAGTTCATACAATATTGTGACAATACATGCTTTAATTCAACATTATGCACAATAAGGTTATTATTATGTTATTCCTGAGAAAAAGTTCGGTATAAGTTGTTTACAGGTGATTGTTGATATTTTGTGTATGCACTGGCATACATTTTTATATGTACAATGTGGTTTTTGGGGCCACTGTATTCCCATGTCTTTGAGAAATATATTTACTAAATAAAATATCTAAACTAATTTAAAAGTAAAATAAATTACTTAAGGAATGTAATGCTTATGTGCATTAAATTCATAAGTCAGATTAAAAGATTCAAAGTCTTAAAAACTTCCTCTAAAATTCTGCCCTAAAGCTGAATTGTTCTACTCCCAGATTTAAAGAATGCTGATGTTTTAGTGACGCATGACCATTTACTTTAAAAAACATTCACTTTCATATCAGAAGTTTTACAGATTTTAGAAGCTGTATTTACTACAATACAGTGCTCCGATAACTTTAACAAATAGTACAAGAAGCCAAGAATACATGGTTGTTAAACTAGGCCTTTGTCACCAAGAAGAAGCTCCTAACAACTATATTTACAATTTTCAGACCTCAAACAAAACTCAGCTGCTTTGATACTAAAGACAAAGATTTTTAATGTAAGAATCCTCCAATTAAAACATGTCAAGCTCGAAGAGGTTAGCATGACTGGATGATCTGAGAGAGTAATAATGAAAAATGTTGTAACTTTTCACCATTTTTGGTCACAAATTTAAAGCTGTTTTGAACAAAGGAGGAATATTAAGTAGAAAAATAACCCCTGTGGAAAAACAACAGTCGGTAACACTATACAATACGGTGACACTAATATGCATTAATTAACAAAGCCCCTCCTTCCGACAAGTGCAGTCTGCTCTGATTGGCCAGCTGACACAGTGCATTGTGATTGACTGAACACCACAAACACGCGTCAGAAATGTAACGCCCCTTACCATAATAGCGAGCTTCAGCTTTCAAAGTAAATATAAAGACAATTAATAATGTTGTTAGTTTTACCATCAGTTCAAGCTCGAAAGGGGAACAGAGTCGTGTGACAGACAAAGTGATGATGCTCGTATGTATTTGCAGTACATAAGCCGCGGTTAAGACAGCTGACGTGCTATGATTTCTGACAGGCTGTTCACTCCGCTGTGATGTGACCCTGTTCCCCTCTCTCTCTCACACACACACACACACACACACACACACACACACACACACACACACACACACACGTTACTCTACACTGCGCAAAACTGCGCATTTGAACAGTCAATAGCAAATACTTAAACTAATAACAAAACATACTTACAGTCACTGATTCAGAAGCGCCAGATTGTCATAGCAAAGTCGGAATTGACCTGGGTTTTTTTTTAGAAATAGCCTTTGTGCAGCCAGACTTGTACTCTCCTAGGTTCACGAAACTGTCCATAAAATGTGTTGCACAAATTCGAACATTTGGGCTGTTCTGTTCTGTTGTAAACAAATCTTAACAATGATTCCTAATTGCATCTACTTTCGGAAGCCAAATAAAGTGATTTTGCTTTCGCCTATAATCACACAGCGTCTCCCTGACATGGCTGCATCAACACTACTGTGGTTACTGAAACAACGCATTCTTTCTTTGTGTGCACATTTGGGCGGCATTATACAAATATTTCCACATCGTGACGTAGACATGTGGGGGCGTGTTTGAATGAGGAGTTTTAGCCCGGTCTGGATCAGCCTTCTCTTTTAGATATAATAATTCCTTTTGTGGGAGACTTTGAGCTTTGTAACTTCTGCAGATCTTATACATGCACAAACTAGAGCCCTACGGGCCTATAATTTAGGCCCTGGCCCGGCCCTGGCCCGAGACGCTCAGGCCCTAGCCCGGCCCGTGTCCGACAGCTTATCAGAATTACCAGCCCGAGCCCGTCTTTTTTTCCCCAAAACAGCTTATATTACTGTTTCAGCAATTAAAATACTTTAGTTTTGTATGAAATGGCAAAGTGATTATATTTCGTTTCGTTATTTTATTAAGTTAATTTAGAAAAACATTGAGCATTTTTTTTTTTCGTTAAATGTATGTTTTTGGAGTTGGGCAGGTCATTCCACCAGGTTGGAACATTTAATTTAAATGTCCGTGAAAGTGATTTTGTGCCTCTTTGGGATGGCATCATGGCACGATAAAGCGACGTTCACGTAGCTAATGATTTGCAAAGATATCATTATGTTATGACTTGTTGAGGCACATGACTAGCTAACTAATTCGAAATCCATAACTACAATGACATATTATTGAACAATTAGTTAATAGTTCTGTTCCTCAACAAGTAAAGTCATAACATAATGACACCTTTGCAGATCATTAGCTAAACATAGCTAAGTACATAGCTTTGACCACTGTGGTAATTAACATGATGCATTTACATCATTAGTTAAGATAATAGGTTATTAGGGAACTAATACAATATGACACATTTAACTAATAACAATTTATTTATTACTTAATCTATGATTCATATAGAATGTTCATTAGTTGCTGATGTAGTAATCATTAATAAATGGTTTAGTTCTTCATGAATTATATACATTGTCTCGTGATTGTCTGCAAAGATCATCGGTGCCCCTCTCCCATCCATCCTGGACATTTTCCTTGCACGATGCTCCAGAAAAACCAACAGCATCGTGAAAGACCCCACCCACTCCTCCCACAGTCTCTTCCAGCTCCTACTATCAGGAAGACGGTACCGGAGCCTCAGAGCTCGCTCCGCCAGACTGCTCAACAGCTTTTTCCCCCAGGCTGTGAGAGCCCTGAACTCAAATCACCCCGCCCTCCTCTCGAACGAAATCGTTCGTTGTGAAGGAGAGATGGAATTCGTGAAATATTTCCAAAAGCAAACCGACAGGTCATACAGGTGCACAATTCCTGTCAAAAAACTAGATGATAACGATGTTGAACATGAACAGGAATGTGGTGATACGATTTCAGTTAGTAAGGATTCGTATTTTAATCTAAAAAGACACATCATGCAGAAACATGACAGTGTGCTGCGCGAACATGGGGAGGCCAGAGCAAAACGTGAGCATTTTGAATATGCTTGAAATAGGAAATATTGGCTCCCACAAAAGACTCAGCAATATATGTATGTTTACATGCTCATGCACTACAAATCATCTTGCACTGTTCCCCAGCCAGCTGCTTGACTCACAATGTTTCTCTCTGCACATGTACAGTATCTATGTGAAGCATTTGTAGTTTGTATTTTTTATTTTTATTTTTTATCTTTTATTTTTAGTTTGTATAGGGTAAACATTTATATATAGTATACTTATTGTCAAAATCTGTCAATAGGTTAGTTGTGTATAGGTTTATAGTGTTTTACTTCATTGTTGTATGTCTGTATCTATGTAGCACCGTGGTGCTGTGAGGCACGACATTTCATTCCACTGTATGTCCCCACATGTAGCGGAATGACAATAAAGCTCAACTTGAACTTGATTATCTGTGCATTAGTTAAGCATGAATTAATGCATATTTGTGCACCTGTATTGTAAAGTGTAACCCAACAGTCAATGCAGGGAAACTGACAAGATTTTTTATCTTTTATTTGCATTTCATTTATTCAGTTGATATTCTAAGCCTTTCGTTTTCTTGTGGTGTTATGACATTAATGCCTCTTCTACTATGCACTTCCTTATACCTTTTCTCAAGAACATTCTGAACACATGATTTCAAACCAGTAGAGCAGTACATTTTGTTATTGTTCTGTAATTTTTTTGTTTGTTTGTTTTAGTTATGAATGCCTTTTTGGTCGATTAAAATTAAATAATAAACATAAAAAAATGTTTTAAGTGGTTTTCACATCTATATATTGAGAATGCACGCCTTCCATTTGTTTTACAATCCCCCGTGTTTTTTTTTTTTTTCTGTTGTAGAATAACACATGCAGCAGCACCATCTAGTGTTGTTAGAAGGTGCTACTTGCCTTGCTGCTTGCTTTTGCAAGCCAAGATTAAGCGAGATATTTTACACAAATCTTCTCTTCTTACTACCCACAGCAAAATCACTTTAAAGCAATCACCCTATTAAAATATACATAAAATGCTTTTTTTTTTTTGGAAGCTTTGGTCTGATGTAAGATCTCAAATAGAAAAACTGAGAAGAATGCGATGCTATTTCGATTGTTTTGTTTTTTTCTAAGTGTTATTTTTTGGGGGAAATGTGTGTGTTGGTTCAAAGAGCATCTGTGTGGTGATGAATTATACAGTAAGAGATGGAAAAAATCATGTTAAAACAACATAATAGGAAATATGTTAGACCAGTGGTTCTCAAACTTTTTACACCAAGTACCACCTCAGAAAATATTTGGCTTTGCAAGTACCACCATTATGACCAACATTAAAATGCAGTAGCACTATGCACAGTTAAATAATAATAATAATAATAATAAAAAATTAGTCAGTTTTATTCCTAATAATAATATTTATTATTGTCAGCCTCTTAAAACATTGTAAATACACAGTTTGAACGTTAACACTGCACTGTGCTTACTTCCAGGTAAATAAAAAACTTAATTATTAAATTAAAATATATTGTACCTAAAAGCGAAATAAAAACTGTTCTGTACTTAAATGTTAAAAAACTGTACTTAAATAAAGATTAGCCTAAATGAAAATGTATCGTACTTAACATTTAAGTACAGTAACTTACAGTTTTTATTTAACTTTTAAATGAACTTGATTTAAAAAATAAAAAAATAAATACAGGCTGTATGTATAGCTACAAGTAACAACAATCAGGCCACGTGACCACCAAAGCCAGCTGAAAACCGCCAGCTGCGAGCGCTTGAGAGGGCAGCGTAGTTTTGTTGTTTTTTTTTTTCAGTTGAGACGCTGTGGTTGCTATGGTATGGAATATCCTATGAAGCAATATGGCAGACGCATCGCAAATTAAATGTTTCTCCAAGCATTATTTTTCATAACAATATTATGGTACTCCGGCAATTCCATCTGGTAAAGACATAAATACTCGGAGACAAGCAATATTAACTTCTCCATTGTTGTTCAGTCATAGTACAAACAGGGTGTGACGGTATTAGTCCCGCCCCTCCTCCACTGTGATTGGTTAGCTAACTAAAAAGTGACAGTGATGAGCGCTAAGTTGTACCCAAGGTTGAACAAACTCTCGGCGCCGAGAAAAAAACGCCCGAGTGCTCAGTATGAAAAAGGCGCTCCCATTTAGAGCAATTAAAAAAAATCGCTAGCCTCGAAAAAAAGGCTTTGGTGGACACGCGGCCTAATTTATATATAATTCAGATTCCTCTGTGTACCACTAGTGGTACGCGTACCACACTTTGAGAAACACTGTGTTAGACCAAGACACTGGAATCCCAAGGAATATGACAAGAAGATCAAAATAATAACTTTCTCTAAATTATTAAAAACATTCAAGCACGTTTATCACACTATTTCTTTTTACCACTAGGTATTGTCTTCAAACTGCTTAAGTTCCCTTAGGGTATGATAGTAATGTCAGTTGCCAAGTTATGTTTGGATAGGCCAATGCATCGCAATGCTTACCCCATAATTATTTAAGCATGAAGCATTCAACAAGTGTTTTATATAGCCTACTTTTTTATTAACAAATCACATCATATTTGAGAAATGCATCACTGCAGCTGGAAGGATTGATTATGGTTGCAAAGCATTTAAGCAAGAGGATGACATGATTTTATATATAAGAAAGAAAGAAAAAGAAGGTTGAATGTTCTTAAAAGACGTAATTAATTTAATTAGCTGGAATGACGACCAGCTAAGCCTAACAATTTTTGTTTACAGTTTGTGGCTAATGAGAAGCTCAATATACAGTGAATGTTAGTGAATTAATGACTATTTGTTGTCCTAGGCCAGATGCATTGGTATTGCTTTTCTTTTTAAATTGATTTTTAATTTAATTCTACTGTAATAAAACCTGTTAGAAACTAAAGTTGAATTTGTGATGCCATTAGCAGATGTGTTACGTAGACTCAAGAATAGTGGCTCCCTTTTTGCTTTAGTGTGGAAACAATTCAGTTGTGATCCTCCATGGATGGGTGTGAGATGGGTTGTTCACATTCTGAGGCACATTCACATGTGCATTCATTCATTTTGGTTTATTCTCATCATTTACACAAGCAAACTGATTTAGTCTCATCTTCTCTGTGTCATTATTTAGTGTGTTTTTCTTCACCAACACACCGCACTCCATCGAGTAACATTGGTGTCCCGTGGTGGCGATCTGTAAAAAATAATAGTTTGTTTCTTATTTTAGTGGAGGTGATTTTCTATTTACAAATTAGTTCTCACTTAATGTTAAACAGTTCTAACAATCAAATTGAGCACATTTTGGCTTTTTTTATATACTTACTACAAAATAAAGGGAGTACTTTTTCAACTTTATAAACCATGCTTTTTGTCAACTTGTCAATATGACGGTTGATTTAAAATTTACAATATTAGTAGTTTTCTTTTGCTTCAGAAGACATGAATCCATCAACTGGAATCGCATGGATAACTGTCGTGTTTGCTTTGCATGGTTTTTTAAGCATAAGGTATCTATCCACTTGCATTATATGGACTCACAGAGATGGATTATTCTGCTAAAATTCTCAGTTTGTGTTCATCTGAATAAAGAAAGTCATATACAACTAGGACAGCATGAAGGTGAATAAATGAAAAGAGAATTTTCACTTTTGGATTTCATAAAAAAAAAAAACTTTCTCCCATCCCAGCTTAATATTTCTGTAAAACTGCTTTGAAACAATTGAACTGAACTGAGGCAACTATACTGGTCCAGAAACGACACACTCATGAACGCTTTGTTATGAATGACTAGAGATCTGTCACCAGTTGGTGTGTGTAGCTCACCCATGACTCTGGCCTGTAATCGAACTCGGACGCTGCTGTCCCTTCTGCTCCTGTTGACCAGGGCGAGTTCCTCTTGCACCACTCCCTCCTGCTGAGTGCTGTACTCACAAACCACCCTCACTCCTCCTTAAAACAGCACAGGGAGATGAATGGGAATGTGTGGAATCAATACAGATACAGAGGAGTACAAAGATAACACAAAATGACAAGGACAATAAAAACAGATTGGTAGAAGAAAATGCCTAAGTGACCAAGATAAGATTGGAAGACTGAAATCATCGAAGAGAAACAATCACCTAACTGCAAAGTGCTTGCAGCTTCTTTTAGAATATAACGTATGCTCAGATACTGCAAACCTGATAAGATTTCCAGATTCAACTATGGGAAAAATGACACTACTATAAACGCGCTAAATGAGTTTCAGCTAATGGAGAGATCGATGACGAACTGAAATAGGAGTGTGCCTATTGATCGTAACATGACGTCTTGCATCAGGGGTGCAAGCGATCTTAGATCTACATTAACGGCTCTGATAGCACTTACGTTTTTACAACCTTGTTTAAATTGTTTTTAATTGTAACTGCAGTTTTCTGAAATTTCTCATAATTTATTGAGTCAGGGAAGCCTTATCTGCACTGGTTTCTTAAAGGTTTCTTGTTCAATTTGTAGCAAGACTAAGATGGTTTCAAGATCACAAGCATTGTTCATTAATCTTGTGCCCCTGAGCAGAGCACTTAACCCAGGTTGCTCCAGTGAGACTCTCTCTGTAATACGTCTCCTGTATGTAGCTTCAGTTTAAAAAGCGTCTGTTTAACTAATGAACACCTCTTAATAGGGTTTATGTGAATAAATAAGAATACAAGGGTTGTAAGCAGACTTTGATAAGTGACATAAAAGACTATCTGTATGGTAAAAGCTGGTCTAATTGTGCGTTCAATTCTACCTGGGAAATTTATATTTACGAGTTGGAAAGTTGTAATTACAATGTCAGGTGCGTTCAAATAAATTAGTTTACCTTTACTAGGTAAAATTCAAGATTTATTAACTCGACAAATCTATAAAATAGTGAATAAAGAATGTGCAGTGGGTGTGTGTATGCTTTTTATTCAATTAAAGGGGTCCTATTATGCTTTTTCACTTTTTGAATTTTAGTCAGTGTGTAGTGTGTATGTTTGGGCATAAAAAGATCTACAAAGTTACAAATCTCAGTCCACTCCAAAGGGAGATTTTTTTTTTTTTTTTTTTAAATCCCTTTTCAAGAACTACAACGAACGGCTCGTTTGGACTACAAAGTTGTTTTCCTGTATTTGTGATATCACAAAGCGATCAATTAGAATATCATTAAAATAAATCCCGCCTACAGAAATTCGAATGGTTGGCGGTGGGGAGAACGCTTGGTTGAGCTCTGCACGTTTCAAAATCGAAACCCGGTGCTGGTGTTTTTATATCACTGTATTTCTGAAGGAAACCGACTGTCTTCAGAAAATTTTGGATGTCGTTTTCATTTCATCTTGCATGTAATGTCTGATAAAGCAACTTTTGTGAGAGGAGCACTGCTTTGTGTACAGCGTTACCGGGGAAACCACGATCTCTACCACTCCAACAGTGCCTCCTGCTGGCAGATAATTAATTTGCATATATGCCGCCACAAATAGTGTAACTCTGTGGGACTATGGTATAAGTAAATTCAACTGTATAACAGTTTCACTGCAATTCATCTTATAATGTAAGAATTAAAGAACAATAAACATAATACATATTACCCTTGCACTTATCTGTACATAGTAAATGCAGTTATTTTTAAGCTGTTGTTGAACCTATCTAAAATGTGATTTAGCCAAAAACAACAACAACAATAACATTACCACTTTAATATGTCTTTTAATATCCGTGCATGCAAAGGTTCTGCACGATCCTCTTGTTCAATATTCTCGAGGTCTGAATTGATATGGCAATATTGATGAATTGCTGTTTTGGGAAGGGGCGGGGCAATACTGAAACACTGTCTAAGCTATTCGCCAATCACAACTAACTGGGACAGCTAACCAATCACAACACATTTCGTTTCTCGGAAGGCGGCCCTTCATCAAACCCGGAACTAATCGAGCCGTTTGTCCCAGCTGCGGAGAAAGGTATTGTAATAATGTAAATTATGTGAAAAATAATGCGATTTTCGAACCACCAAGCATGAGAGCATGTTCTAGTACACCCCCAAAACATAAACAAGACTTTGTAAAAGAGCATAATAGGACCCCTTTAATGAAGGTGTTGTATATTGAATCGTATTTATTCTATCATACCTGTACAATACTATGGTATTTTGTGTGTGTATGAGTATACACACACACATACCCGCGCGCACACACACACACACACACATTTGTATTATTTTTGACAACATTATGAGAAATAAAATGTTCTTCATGAATGAAAGTTGGTTTATAAAATATAAAGAAATATCTATAAATTATTTAAAATATTGGTTAAAAATATAATCTATGTTTCTAAACAATCTAATGTTTCTGGAATTACCAAATACTTTATATAAATATAATAAATGATAACAAATTTATGGCTAATTTTTGTGTGCATTTTTAACATTCTTCCTACAAGTGCAACACAAATTTTATAAAAGATTTTATTTATTAAGGTGCTGTGAATTATATATTCCATATTCTGTTGTAACTGTACAATACTATGGTATTTTGTGCATGCAAATCATTGTAAATGAAAAGTTACAATATGTTGCATGCACAAATTTCATATGCGTTCAACTAGTAAATTAGTAAAAAATAAAAACACATCTTTCTGACATGACTTAACACACACCATAAGAACACAATAAAAACATACCCTCAGGGCGTGGTGTGATGCGTGTTGCACGTAGTCGTGGTTTTGCAGAAGCGCGTAGTGCGGGAGAAAGGGAGACATCTTTGCCTAGTGTTGGGACTTGCGGCAAAGAAAAGATGATTTCATATTTGTGATGGCTCCTTAAAAATCCCACCTAGATACAGAGTTTAGCAGTCAACGATTTCAGCATGTAACACATGCTGTAGTCACATATTATAAACTGCTTGATTTTTCTTTGCTTGTTTATTTTTCAAGGGTTTTTTTTGGAAAGCGATTTCTTTCACCTTAACGAGAAATGCACCATCAGGTTCTGGTAGAGCAGTGATGACTTTATCCTGAAGCTTTTCGTCACAGCTATTGTTAATGGGAGCATCTTCATCATCATCATGGAAACGTACTCCACTTTTTGAAGTGGAGCCTGGCGAAGAGAAAACAAAGCTGGAGTTAAGATCACAGAGATGGATACTGGACCAGAAGATACATGCTGAGATGATTAATGCAGGCAGAACCCAGTGTGGGAGAGCTGTTAGAACAAACACACACTGGAAGTGTTAAAAGACGATGACAAAAGAATAAATGTATAAATATATAACGCACATTTAGATGATGTCAAAAAATAAAAATATTATTTAAAAATGTATACACACATAATCAGATATTAATTATGAACCCATAAAAGACACTGACTTTTCCTTCCTGTTGCCATGTCAACATAAGTCCAGGGAAATCCAGGGATGATGATTGGCGTCAATTTGATATCATTTCTAAATAACAGACACTGAGTCAGAGAGAATGACCCCTGCAGAAGAACAGAAGATGCCTGTGAGTTATGTAATCTATGATCAGTTTGTAATGTCCTATACTGTCCTGTTCCCTGATGTTTCAGACAGTATATATATATATATATATATATATACATATATATACATATATATATATATATACATATATATATATATATATATATATATATATATATATATATATACATATATATATATATACATATAGACAGAGAGAGAGAAAGAGAGAGAGATGTAAAGATATTTAAATTGCATGCAGGTTATTTCCCCAAATTCTAAATTATTAATTGTGCATCCCATGAGCATTCTTGATTTGCATTTCATTGGCTTTGCAGCATAGTCCTGCTGGGTTCAGCGCCACAGGATGGAGGTCCCCCACAACTGTAATGCTTAATTATCATCTTAGTTTGCAGTAGTAACTGAGGTTAATATGGCGAATCATTATCATGAGTTATCATTCATGAGGCCTGTTATTAGGCCAAAACCCCATTCAGATGCTTCCTTGTTTGCCCCCAAGTCAGTTTTAGACTTTATACTGACACCATTCAGCATTGGTGCATGAATTTTACTGCTGCTGTTTAATTTCGAAGCTGTTTATGTTTTGTTTTGTTTTGTTTTGTTCATTTTGAATTATGTTTTTATCTGCCTCCAACTACACATCTATATAATGGACATTCTTGGATTCAGTCCCCTAACGTTATGCTGCATGGAAGAAAAGATAGGTTACGTAAAAAAGGTAGGCTATATAACATAAAAAGGTATGTAAAGTAAACATATTATTGTTATTATTATCATTATTATTATTTAAGTGAGAACTGCGAGATACAGCTGTATCCACACTCATAATGGGTGGACCCGCTATGTATTTTATTTTTTTCTCTAGAAAACATAATTTTAATTTTCCTCAAATTGGCTGTGAATTTTAAAATGTGTGCACCTTTAAATGGCAGTTAAAATTGTTTTGGCAAATTATTGAACTAATCCTCAAACTTGTCAATTTGTAGCCTAAGCTGTTATTGTAATCACACTGCACAGTGTTTTTATATGTAGCCTACCTGGGAGTAGAACTCTATGTACAAACCTGCAGAGAGGTAAACCCTGATTTTGTCCCCTGTAGATTTATTTGTAGATCATGCTCGCAGATGGGACTCCAGACCCATCCTGATTAATAGTGACATAAACAGCAATTTCACATGAAAAGCTTTGGATTTAATCGGGGTCATTACGCCAGTTCAGTCAAGGTTATTTCAGAGAATGACACTCACATTCAAACTAAAGAGGCTTATGATACCGCGCTCATCCCAACGGACTTATTTCCAGCCATTCTTCCAAAGCACTCCTGCAAAATCACGTCAAATATGACGAAAAGAAAAAAGCGGCTTATGCAACAATAATCGCTGAGATGGGCGATGCAAGTTATAGAGATGTCTATATAGGCGGTCCCCGAGGAGTCCGCCTTTGCCGGATAAACAAACCCTTCGAAGGCAGAGGCTGACGACAAGGCATCTCTCGTTCATAATTTAAGTACAGCATGTTATGGTCTGTGTAAAAATGGGACAACACTGAGCGTCGCGAGCCAGTGTCCCGTTTGGCACCACTGACAGAGAAAACAACAACTCGACATTAAAAGAGTAAGTGGTTTGGCAAAAATGCGCACATTTTGTATAATAATCATATACCTTATGTTTGACTTGTCGTCTAATAGACAGAATAATAAATACACCCGGGGAAATATGTCTTATGAAGATTGCAATGCGGCTTATACAGAACTATTTAATAGAACGTTATTTTGAGGCTTCTATTAATAGCTCCCACTTAAGAAAAAAAAACTGAAATTGAGCAGTGAGGGTACCTTTAAAATGTGCGCGTGCACACAGACTATACACATACAGTTGAATATCAAAATAATTTTAATCGGAAATGCACTGAAATTAAACTTACCTGTCTTGCATGTACTGTACAGTGGAAGCAGGTTTGTGGCGTTGCCTGCAGCACTGTGCCATCAGTCCCCTCGAACGCGGCGTGCAGGTCTGACGCTGCGCGCTGTCACAAGAAAGGAGCTACAGCCATTGGCTACTGATGGTTACTTAACGTCTAACTCTCCTTTTCTACCTCTCCCTCATTACACGATATGTGGAGGAAAGAAGTCCGGGCCAGTGCCCCAGCAGAACCTCTGACTATCATTTGAGCAGGGCTGAGCTGAGCTGGTGACCATATTGGCCTCACCCAGCACTGCAAATGTGTTTGCAAACTAATATAGTAGAACAAAAATAGAATGAAAAACAATAAATGGTCAACTGGAAATCAAACATGCAATAAATTAAAAATCATGCTGTAGCTGCTTTGATGAGATTGCATAATAGCACAATGCCGACATACATCAGCTGTTTCATAAGCCAACAAAGAAGTGGCAGTTGTGAAATATCGTCTTCATCTTCGGAACACAAATTAAGATATTTTTGATTAAATCTGAGAGCTTTCTGACCTTGCATGGACAGCAACGGATTTACCACGTCCAAGGATGTAGTAAGGACATCATTAAAATAGTCCATTTGACATCAGTGGTTCAACTGTAAACCGTTCTGACTTGTTTGCAAGCAGAGGAATGTACACGCATACATCGCGTCGAAGACAGACACAGAAGAAATTATTGAATAAAGTCGTTATATTTGTTTTCTTTGTGCACAAACAGTATTCTCATAGCTTCATTAAATTACGGTTGAACTATTTTATTGATGTCCTTACAACCTTTCTGGGCCTTGAGCATGGTAGTTGCATTGCTGTCTATGCAGGGTCAGAAAGCTCTCAGATTTCATCAAAAATATCTTAATTGGTGTTCCGAAGATAAACGAAGGTCTTATGGGTCTGGAACGACATGAGGGTGAGTAATTACTGACAGAATTTTCATTTTTATGTGAGCTATCCCTTTAAAGCCACAGTTACCCCTTAAAGGGTTAGTTCATCCAGAAATGATCCTGTTATTTACTCACCCTCAAGCCATCCTAGGTGTATATGACTTTCTTCTTTCAGACGAATCCAATCGGAGTCATACTCAAAATTGTGCTGGCTCTTCTAAGCTCTATCATTGCAGTCTGCGGGTGTTTCTGTTACACAGTCAAAACATGTAAAATAAAGTGTGCAAATCCATAAAAAAACATGCCTCACACAGCTCCGGGGGATGAATAAAGGCCTCCTGTTGGGAATCCATGCGTTTTTGTTAGAAAATATCCATATTTCAAACGTAATAAACACATCTCTCTCACTTCTAACTGTCATAAGCAGAAGCCCTTCCGGCGGATGACGTAGGACATTGGCGGTGCGTGATTAGTGACAAATGCGGAAAGAGAACAAAACAAAACGCCCGTCATGAATTAGAAGCACAAAATGAGGATTTGTAAAGAAAAATGTCAGAGGATTTCGATATAAGCCAAGAGGACACTGGTTTTCCTCTGGTAAAGGGAACTTTGCTTCCTTTGCTCCTATAAACAAACGTTGTTTTTTGCGAGACTCATGCGCTGCGCCGGCGTCTTACGTCATCTGCCGGAAAGACAGTCTCTCGTGAATGCGTGTACGACAGATAGCGGAAGTTACACAAAACTATTTATATCGTTTTAAATATGGATTTTTCTTTTTTACAAAAACGCATCGATTTGCTGCAGGAGGCATTTATTCACTCCCCGGAGCCGTGTGAGGCACATTTTTTATGGATTCGTGCACTTTATTTTACGTGTTTTGGACTGTGTAACAGAAACACCCACTGACTGCAATGATAGAGCTTAGAAGAGCCAGGACAATTTTGAATATTACTCAGATTGGATTCATCTGAAAGAAGAAAGTCATATACATGCCTTGAGGGTGAGTAAAACATGGACTAATTTTCATTTTTGGGTGAACCAACACTTTAACTTCCAAAAGTTGCTGTACTGTACATTCTTTTTAAGACCTTTTGGTCTCTGGTTTGTCTTCCAGGACCATAATCCCATAATATCGACTCTAGAAATTCAGAGAGTAAAGACAACATTGAAATAGAAGAGATACAGTCACATATATACTGTATATTCACATTTATTTTTGTTTTACTATGATGTACAAAACACATATTTGAATATTATACATTTTTATGCTTGGTCAAGCTAAATACTAAGGGGAGGTTATTTTACAATCAGATCTCCATCACCATCCAATCTTGTATTCAGTGTCAAATGAAATCCCAAATTTCAAGCCTTGGCAATCATTTGCACTTCATAAGTCTTATTGTTTTAGGTATATCAAATAGTCTATGGATTAACTGTTTATGTTTTGTTGAGTATATAAAAGAAAATCGTTAAGTCAATGAAATTATCTCAGGGATAGTAAATTAAAATCCTTTGGAATTAAATAATAAAGTAAACAAACCCTGTGAGCTTTATTTTTGTTTCCATCCCACTATTTTTTTAATTTTTCAGTCTGCCAGCTTGGGTTAGCTGGATAGGCAGGACATATGATAAGTGGGGCCTCATTTTTGCCAGATTTGTTCGTGCATGGGCTGAAAAAAGGATATAAAGTCTCTGCAAAGGAGTTTGTGAAGGTAAATATCAGTGACTTTGTATCTGCATTATAAAAGGACAATTGACCTTTTTCATAGTCCACATACATGCCGACACGCTGTGGTTTTGGGTGAACAACTATAGGCATTGATGGTTCTGTGCGGAAGACATATTCATGCTTGTCTCGTAAACTTAGAAACCAAAATCCATTAGCTGGGTTTGCGACTATTTTTCCTTTCCTGTTGATGGAGTGACTAGCAATGCCCAAATCCCAGTCTGTCTTCTCACCCACCACAACCTCCCAGTATTGGCAGCCAGAGCTGATACCTTGGCGGCCAAGTACACACACCACACGGTCAAACCGTTCAATTGTATCTGGCACCGTCTGGTAGCGGTCACTGCAGTGTACCTGTTTACCATCCTCAGAGATAATCAGACGTGGATGAGCGGAGTCTCGATCTAGGGTCACGTCCACTGAGGAGAGAAACAGGACAGAGTTGAAAACAAGATGTCTGCAGGCATATGAAAAAGGTGACATAAATAACAAATATTCAAAGTATCTAACAATGTGAAATGATCTCATACTTGCATATTCCTGCACTCTCCACACTTCTACAGTTAGAAGAAAGCAGAAAAAAAACTTTTAAAATGAAAACAAAAAAACAAATAATAATTGCAGAATTAAATGGCTTTGTACAAGACTTAGTACAGAGTCACTCCAATCATATACAAGACCAGTCAAAAGTTTGGAATATTAGGCAGCAAAAACATTGAAAATAAGAACCATTATTAATGCTTAATGATCAAATCAGCATATATTTAAGAATGATTTCTGAAGGATCATTTATGAAGACTAGACTAATGGCTGATGAAAATTAAGCTTTGAAATAACATTAATAACTTATATTTTCAAATATATAAAAATAGAAAAGTTCTCAAAATCTTAATTATTCCAAACTTCTGACCTGTTGTGTATGTTGTTATAATATTATCAACATATAGGACAACAGGCATTTTCAGCATTTTTTCAAGATTCAAGATTTTTTATGCTACTCTTGGGTAAGACCTAGTATTTGCATTTAATTTGTCATCGACAAATAATTTGTCATATGAGCCAACAATATTTATAGTCAATAAATCAACTCAATCCGAGCAGCTGAATCCTTAGCCATCTTCAAGAAACGGCTAAAAACACATCTCTTCCATCTTTATTTGACCCTCTAACTCTAGCACTCTCTATTCTAATTCTATTTTATCTATCTGTCTTCTTTTTATATAAAAAACACACACACACACACTTGACCCTCTATCAATTGCATATTTATTCTGTAACTGCTAGCTTTTCTTGAAAAACTAACACTAGCTTTCTTTTTTCTATTCTATCTACTTGTTTTCATTAAAAAAACATTGCTACGTGTACTGCATTGGGCTAACCAAGACTTGTTATTGCACTGGCATGTTGTTGCTCTTTTGTTGGTTTTGATTTCTTCTATTGTCCTCATTTGTAAGTCGCTTTGGATAAAAGCGTCTGCTAAATGACTAAATGTAATGTAAATGTAAATAATGTCTTTAAAGTTTAAATTACAAGTTAAGTTTTGAACCTGGCTTTGAAATGTGGACTGTAACAGAGAAAATGCAGTTCTCTGTAGTGACATTAAAACTCTGTGCAATTTTTATGATTTAGCCCCCAGCACTGAAAACTGTGACGGGAAGCTAAAATTGGACTGGTTGGAGGAAAAGGAGAAGAAAAAACATACTTTGTTGATATATTTCCTGTGGGTTTCCTGTGGAGGGGCGCAAACCTGACAGCACAAAATACATACCATAAGCATGACTGAGAAAACAGTGATGTGTACATGTAAAGATCAAAATTCTGGTCTTAAAATCTTCTTGATTTTAAACAAACAATTTGATTGGTGAGGTGAAGCATCTGAAGTGCTCTTGAGTCAAAGATGATGTCATTCTGCTCACATTAACAATATTAAAACCCTATTAATTTGAAGGAATATGTGAAAAATATAATTCTGTTATGCACTTTCCAGTCTACGGGAAAAAGTCATTTGAGTTTGGAACTGCAATGAAAGTGTATGTAAATGATCTGTTAAAGAGCAGTTTATGAAGGAACTTTGTCTTACAGATCGCAGATAGTCTTCTCAGGGCTTCCTGAACCTCCTCCACCATCTGAGTGACATTTCTCAGCACTGCTCCTGCAGTGGGGTCAGGGGTCAAGGCCACTTCTGCCCAGCTCTTTGTCTCAGGTAAACTACTGTAGGCTGGATATGCCTGAAAATATTTAGAATATTTTTTTTATATATTTCGGGCAAATATAAAACAAACAATACAATTGGCTTTTCACAGGTTAAGTTATTTAAGGTGAATACATTGGACAATTTCTCAAATATCAATAATTAAAACAGTTTAAGTCTGGTTTTACCTTGAAGAAGGAAACTTGATCTTGGGACTGGGTCAACTGATTGATGGTGCTGCATCTATTTCTAAGTTCAAAGATCTCCGTCTGCAGATCACGTATGAAGGCCTGAGAGCGAAGTTCTGCAGCCCGCTGTCCCATCTCCACCACCTCCAGAAGTTCTGCCTGGGACTTCTCAACAGCTTTCATTAACTCAGCAAACATACTCACAGTACCTGCTTTCTCTTGCTCAGCATTCACCTTAAAGCAAACAAACGAGACGAAGAAGAAAATATAGCAGACAATTAGGAGAATTAAGAGAATGAGGAAAAAAGGGATTTTGAAGAATATTCAAACACATGCAGCAACAGATCCAGATCTTGACAGTTAGTCTCTAATGACGAAACACACCATAAAAAGAAAAGAACAGAATTTAAATCATTACTCGCTGAAAATATTTGTGAATTTTAGCCTGTGTGGCTTAAGAAGACGCGATCACATACAGGTGAAAGGTGGGATCACATACAGTTAGTCAGAGTATTTTCATGAGTAAAAAACAGTCATTTCAAGTCATTTCAATGGGAATCCACACGATTGGAAATTTGCACGAGGATTAAAGATTTTCTTAAGCAGATTTTGCAACAAGTTTGGGATTCGCCACACTGACCATCTGATCTCTGCTTCTTCATACATCGCTACACTATAAACAATAGACCTTTTTTTGGCCAATTTTGCACATTTTGCTAAAGGGGAAAAATATTATGGAAATCAATGGCTACCGTCAACTTTTTGGTTACAAACATTCTTCAGAATATTTTATTTTGCGTTCAATAGAAAAAATAATCTCACACATGTTTGAGGGTGAGTAGATGATTACAGAATTTTCATTTTTGGGTGAACTATCCCTTAATGTGACCACACCTTTAGAATATACAGGACTACTTTTATGGTGAGTTTTGTTTTGTTAGCTCGTTTTTCATTTTTCCCCTCCCATTTGTAGAACTTAACATGTTTAAAAATAGCTGCATGAAGATTCTTCAAAAATGATCCTTTTGTGTTCCAAAGGACAAAAAACGGCATATGGGTTTGGAACAACATGAAAGTCAGTAAATAATGTCAATTTTATTTTTTTTGAGCGAACTACTAAACCAATCTCACAAGAAATGATTAAATGAGTAAATAATTTTGTATGAATTCATATGATGTGAATCGTACAAGTTTTTTTTATTTTAAAAGTAAGCTTGAAGGTCTACTTGTAACCACACCCCTAAACATAACCATCACTGGGGCGAAAGCAGATTGTATGAAAACATACAAATGAGATTGTACGAATTCAGACAATTAGCTACAAATTTACCCAAATGTAAAATAGCTACAAATTACCATGTGAGTGTGTTGGAACTATTCCTTTAAAATGTTAGTATGGCATAGATGCACATACTTGAATTTCTGCAAGTGATGTTTGGATCTCCTCTATCTTCTTCTCTCTGACTGTGATCAATCCTTGTAGCTCCACCTCCAAGATGCGCAACTGAGACTAAGCAGAGATACAAACTGTTAACACAGATGCAACGCATACATACATAAACATTTTCCTTTAGTCCTACATTGATTTTACTTCTCATTCACGTGCATTATACATACACTAACCTTCTTAATATTCATCTCTCTCTTGGCCTCTATCACAGAATGCCCGTAATGTTCCCTCTCTGCACATGCTATGCAAATGCATGTCTGGTCAGTCTTGCAGAGTAGCTCCAAACTATGCCCATGTCTGGGACACTGTGGCCCATTGGAACCTGTTCCACTCACACTAAAGTTTCGCTTAGGTGTCTTGGCAGGAGGGAGAGAATGAGCATCATGGGATGCCAAAGGCTCACTGGATGATGTTCTTTGGAAGCGGGTCCTCATTTCTGGCAGGAGGCCTCTGGGCAGCTCTACCGGCCTGTTCTGCGCTCCAGGTTTCACTGCAGAGAAAGGGTTGGATGGTGAATCTTCAGGTGCACTCCTAGGTGCGCTCATCGTGGTCTCCGCCATCCGTTTAAACTGCTCTGTGATCTCCCTGAGTGTGTGATTGATGTGGAGCTCAGGACGCTTGCGGAAGCTTTCCTTGCACAAAGGACAGAAGCAGCTTTTCCCCTGGCCTTCCCAGTAGGACGTGATGCATGATGAGCAGAAGCTGTGGCCGCAGGGTATGGAGACAGGATTGGTGAAGACGTCTAAGCAAATAGAACAGGTAAACTGCTCCTCTGACATGAATTCACCAGGATATGACATTGTGTTTCTGAAAGCAAACAGACTGATTGAAAAACACAAAATGCACAGGTGCACTCAAACACGTCAGCCATTGTTGCATACATAGCTATGGAAGCCCGTTCCCGACACCTTAAGAAAAAATATAATTCTGTAAGTCAT
Source organism: Aspiorhynchus laticeps (assembly GCA_023376895.1). NCBI lineage: Eukaryota > Metazoa > Chordata > Actinopteri > Cypriniformes > Cyprinidae > Aspiorhynchus > Aspiorhynchus laticeps. The sequence goes on along the minus strand of CM041797.1, from coordinate 44,703,781 downwards.
AATAATGAGATACTTTCTCATAATAATGACTTAGTATCTCGTTATATTGAGAAACTTTCTCGTAATAATGAGAAAATTTCTCGTAATAATGAGAAAATTTCTCATAATAATGACTTATTTTCTCATAATAATGACTTATTTTCTCATAATGACTTAGTTTCTCATAATAATGACTTATTTTCTCATAATAATGACTTAGTTTCTCATAATAATGACTTAGTTTCTCATAATAATGACTTAGTTTCACATAATAATGACTTATTTTCTCATAATAATGACTTAGTTTCTCATAATAATGACTTAGTTTCTCATAATAATGACTTAGTTTCTCGTAATAATGACTTAGTTTCTCATAATAATGACTCATTTTCTCATAATAATGACTTAGTTTCTCATAATAATGACTCATTTTCTCATAATAATGACTTAGTTTCTCATAATAATGACTCATTTTCTCATAATAATGACTTAGTTTCTCATAATAATGACTTAGTTTCTCATAATAATGACTCATTTTCTCATAATAATGACTTAGTTTCTCATAATAATGACTTAGTTTCTCATAATAATGACTTAGTTTCTCATAATAATGACTTAGTTTCTCATAATAATGACTCATTTTCTCATAATAATGACTTAGTTTCTCATAATAATGACTTAGTTTCTCATAATAATGAGAACATTTCTCATAATAATGACTTATTTTCTCATAATAATGACTTATTTTCTCGTAATAATGACTTAGTTTCTCATAAAAATGAGAACATTTCTCATAATAATGACTTATTTTCTCATAATAATGACTTAGTTTCTCGTAATAATGACTTAGTTTCTCATAATAATGACTTATTTTCTCATAATAATGACTTAGTTTCTCGTAATAATGACTTAGTTTCTCATAATAATGAGAAAATTTCTCATAATAATGACTTATTTTCTCATAATAATGACTTAGTTTCTCATAATAATGACTTAGTTTCTCATAATAATGAGAAAATGTCTCATAATAATGACTTAGCTTCTCGTAATAATGACTTATTTTCTCATAATAATGAGAAAATTTCTCATAATAATGACTCAGTTTCTCATAATAATGACTTAGTTTCTCATAATAATGACTTATTTTCTCATAATAATGACTTAGTTTCTCGTAATAATGACTTAGTTTCTCATAATAATGACTTATTTTCTCATAATAATGACTTAGTTTCTCATAATAATGATTTATTTTCTCATAATAATGACTTAGTTTCTCGTAATAATGACTTAGTTTCTCATAATAAAGACTTAGTTTCTCGTAATAATGACTTAGTTTCTCATAATAATGAGAAAATTTCTCATAATAATGACTTATTTTCTCATAATAATGACTTAGTTTCTCGTAATAATGACTTAGTTTCTTTCATAATAACGACTTATTTTCTCATAATAATGACTTATTTTCTCATAATAATGACTTAGTTTCTCGTAATAATGACTTAGTTTCTCATAATAATGAGAAAATTTCTCATAATAATGACTTATTTTCTCATAATAATGACTTAGTTTCTCGTAATAATGACTTAGTTTCTCATAATAATGACTTATTTTCTCATAATAATGACTTAGTTTCTCATAATAATGATTTATTTTTTCATAATAATGACTTAGTTTCTCATAATAATGAGAAAATTTCTCATAATAATGACTTATTTTCTCATAATAATGACTTAGTTTCTCGTAATAATGACTTAGTTTCTCATAATAATGACTTAGTTTCTCATAATAATGAGAAAATGTCTCATAATAATGACTTAGCTTCTCGTAATAATGACTTATTTTCTCATAATAATGAGAAAATTTCTCATAATAATGACTCAGTTTCTCATAATAATGACTTAGTTTCTCATAATAATGACTTAGTTTCTCATAATAATGACTTATTTTCTCATAATAATGACTTAGTTTCTCGTAATAATGACTTAGTTTCTCATAATAATGACTTATTTTCTCATAATAATGACTTAGTTTCTCATAATAATGATTTATTTTCTCATAATAATGACTTAGTTTCTCGTAATAATGACTTAGTTTCTCATAATAAAGACTTAGTTTCTCATAATAATGAGAAAATTTCTCATAATAATGACTTATTTTCTCATAATAATGACTTAGTTTCTCGTAATAATGACTTAGTTTCTTTCATAATAACGACTTATTTTCTCATAATAATGACTTATTTTCTCATAATAATGACTTAGTTTCTCGTAATAATGACTTAGTTTCTCATAATAATGAGAAAATTTCTCATAATAATGACTTATTTTCTCATAATAATGACTTAGTTTCTCGTAATAATGACTTAGTTTCTCATAATAATGACTTATTTTCTCATAATAATGACTTAGTTTCTCATAATAATGATTTATTTTTTCATAATAATGACTTAGTTTCTCGTAATAATGACTTATTTTCTCATAATAATGACTTAGTTTCTCGTAATAATGACTTAGTTTCTCATAATAATGACTTAGTTTCTCATAATAATGAGAAAATGTCTCATAATAATGACTTAGCTTCTCGTAATAATGACTTATTTTCTCATAATAATGAGAAAATTTCTCATAATAATGACTCAGTTTCTCATAATAATGACTTAGTTTCTCATAATAATGACTTAGTTTCTCATAATAATGACTTAGTTTCTCATAATAATGACTTATTTTCTCATAATAATGACTTAGTTTCTCGTAATAATGACTTAGTTTCTCATAATAATGACTTATTTTCTCATAATAATGACTTAGTTTCTCATAATAATGATTTATTTTCTCATAATAATGACTTAGTTTCTCGTAATAATGACTTAGTTTCTCATAATAAAGACTTAGTTTCTCGTAATAATGACTTAGTTTCTCATAATAATGAGAAAATTTCTCATAATAATGACTTATTTTCTCATAATAATGACTTAGTTTCTCGTAATAATGACTTAGTTTCTTTCATAATAACGACTTATTTTCTCATAATAATGACTTATTTTCTCATAATAATGACTTAGTTTCTCGTAATAATGACTTAGTTTCTCATAATAATGACTTATTTTCTCATAATAATGACTTAGTTTCTCATAATAATGATTTATTTTTTCATAATAATGACTTAGTTTCTCATAATAATGAGAAAATTTCTCATAATAATGACTTATTTTCTCATAATAATGACTTAGTTTCTCGTAATAATGACTTAGTTTCTCGTAATAATGACTTATTTTCTCATAATAATGACTTAGTTTCTCGTAATAATGACTTAGTTTCTCATAATAATGAGAAAATTTCTCATAATAATGACTTATTTTCTCATAATAATGACTTAGTTTCTCATAATAATTACTTAGTTTCTCATAATAATGAGAAAATTTCTCATAATAATGACTTATTTTCTCATAATAATGACTTATTTTCTCATAATAATGACTTAGTTTCTCATAATAATGAGAACATTTCTCATAATAATGACTTATTTTCTCATAATAATGACTTAGTTTCTCGTAATAATGAGAAACTTTCTCATAATAATGACTTATTTTCTCGTAAACAAAATTTATTCCTGTGATGGCAAAGCAGAATTTTCAGCATCATTACTCCAGTCTTCAGTGTCACATGATCCTTTAAAAATCATTCTGATATGCTGATTTTATGCTAAAATTTTATTATTTACTTTTGTAGCCCAGCTATTAACAATCATTCTTATTTTAGCAATATTAAAAACAGTTTTTGCTGCTTAATATTTTTTGTGGAAAAGTTGGCACATTTTTTTTCCAGGAATCTTTGATGAATAGAAAGTTTAAATGAACAGCATTTATTTGAAATAGAAATCTTTTGTAATATATGATCAATGTCTTTACTGTCACTTTTAAACAATTCAGTGTGTCCTTGCTGTTTTTATTTTTATTTTTAATTAATAATAATAATATATCAAACTTTTGAATTATATTATTGTATCATGGTTTCCACAAAATGGGACCCTGGACCACAAAACCAGTCATAAGGGTAAATTTTTTTAAAACTGAAATGTATAAATCATCTGGAAGCTGAATAAATAAGCTTTGATGTATGGTTTGTTAAGATAGGACAATATTTGGCAGAGATGCAACTATTTGAAAATCTGAAATCTGAGGGTGCAAAAAAAAAAAAAAAAAATTTAAGAAAAATTCTCAATATCCTCCTGAGACCCAGCTATGGAGTGTTTGCCTCTGTAGTGGACATTGTATTTTAGTGAATTTCTCTGAGACTTCACATGTCACAGTTTGAAGTCTGGATGTCCTGTACAGAGCACATTCAGGGCTTTATAGAGATACTAAATGATTGGATGTTTCACCATGACCACTCCCTCTCCTTGGTCTTTAAAGATGGCTAAATTTAATTTAGAGAACAATTTTACATCCTTATGGAAATATGATTATATTTTGTAATTGTCATTTAAATCTGAATAATTTTCAAATTGTTTGTCATAAAGCAACATCTCAGGAAAATGTTATGGGTTTTCAAATTCAAATATGACTTCCTGATATGAAACAGGACATCATTTCATACATGTCCACTGTAGAGGACACCAGGACTAAAAGCATGTTTATAACGCATTTTGGGATACATAACAATTGAATAGGAAAATAAATTATATATCAATTTGCTTATGAAATATTAGATATTATGAAAATCTGGCCAATTATTACTCCCATTATGACAATTCTTTTTTCAACATGCTGTCCCAACAGCAACACATTAATATGCTAATTAGATACAGTATAGATACACTGTGTTTAATGGGAAAACCAGTTTATGGACATTTTTACACACATATTACATAAAACAAAATGGTATATCAAATCATTTTGTTATATATTTTATAACATAGTTGAGAATCATCCTTAAACAAAGTTTAGAATAAAAAAATCCTGAAACCTAATAATGTATTTGTGATTTTTTTAAAAAAATCCCATTGTTTTTGCCTTTTTGATGTCTATTCATGCCATTTTATTTTTAGAAAAACTTAGTCCGAGTGTCCTCTACAGAGGACATAGAATAAATTATGAATAAAATATAATTTTTGAAAATTTTTAATTTTCCATTTTTTTCTTATGCTTTAAACAATATGATGACATGAAAAAATACTAAATTCACAAAGCTTTTTTTTTGGGGGGGGGGGGGGGGGGTCTCAGGAGGTCCAAATTAAGTCCTTAGCAATGTATATTACTAATCAAAAAAATAAGTTTTTATGCATTTACGGTAGGAAATGTACAAATTATCTTCATGGAACATGATCTTTACTTAATATCCTAATGATTTTTGGCATAAAAGAAAAATCGATAATTTTGAATGTATTGTTGGCTTTTGCTACAAATATACCCATGCAAATTAAGACGTGTTTTGTGGTCCAGGGTCACAAATATTAAACAGTAAAAACTAAATTTATACTACTGCCACTACTACTTCTAATAATAAATGTTTCTTGAGCACCACATTTCTGAAGGATCATGTGACACTAAAGATTGAAGTAATGGCTGCTGAAAATTCAGCTTTGCCATCAGGAATAAATACAATTTTAAAATATATTTTATAATATACAGCCTTAGTGAGCATAAGAGACGTCATTCAATTCAATTTTTTTTACTTGTAGTGTATATACTATACGTATATAATCATTTCAAAAACTGCCGTTAAAAGGGAACAGTTTTCAGTTATCAGTCTAAACTAGTAACTGAAATGTTGGAATGAAGTCAAACCAGCTACACAGATACAACAAAGCTGATCTAGGAGCAGCCTTCTTGCACTTACATAATGTAAAAACCAGTCTAAGAAAACAGGCTGTCAGAAAAACCAAGAGCTAGAAAATACTCTGACATATTCTTAGTATATCATCACAAATTAGTTCATCTTAAAAGCAAATTAGCAGTAAAGTACAATCACATGTTTCATGAAATATCTTGTACTCTATAATTACACTGTAGGGTTGCTTCTGACAAATGTCTCTAATTATAAGCATGTAAACAAAAATAATAGTATTAATACACATATGTTGTGTTTACAAAATAGCTAGAATCTCATGGTCTCAGTTAATTACGTCATCATTTCTACAGAAAAGACAGGTACATAAAGTAGAATCCAACCTTACATAAACACCTTCATACACACACACAGTATATGAGTATATGGAAATACAATCAAAAGGACAAATTCACCTACATAGATACTCGTTTAAAAACTAACCTCTTGTCTGTCCTTTTCTCTTCTCTTCTGTTCCGCTCAGGATTTAGCACATAGGACACTATGAAGTGGAGAACTCCTAGAAACAGGTACCTGTATGTCCGCATACCAACAGGTCAAGCACACACCTGGCTGCTGATCCAACCAGTCAGACAAGTGCAGATTTTTATTTTTAGAGATTTTAAGGCTCTCTTTTTCATCTGTTTTTAAATATTTTTATTTCGACTAACACATGAGAATAGGCAAATTGTGTGAGTTCACTGTGTGATTTCACTGAAGACTATGGAGCGAAATTTGTGCCAATATTCATCAAACAAATCCAGCATTTTGCAAATAAACACAATCTGCTTTGCAAAGAAAAACTCGACTTTCAAACAAACGCAAACTGATTTGCAAATACAAAACTCTATTTGAGAGAAAATGCAGAGGTATGGAGAAATATGTATTGTGTGTTACAACTGTGAAACTCATTTGCCTTTTTATGACCAAATGTGACTTGATTTTCTCACAAATGCGTGCAGGCAGATTTTCTCACAAATGCAATCCAAACAGCAGATGGCGCTGTTGGTCAATTTACACAAAACACCTGTTTACCTTTTCAAGGAATACAGCAGACCAACATGAGTGGGGAACAGGTGAGTTTCTGTCTTACTATTTAATTAACCATTTAGCAGGGGCGCGGGAACAGGGGGTGCTAAGGGTGCTGCAGCACCCCCTGTTTTTTTCTGTGGGCAACTGTAAACTGTTGTGAATAAAAAAAAAATAGGATATATATATATATATATATATATATATATATATTATATACTGTATATTTATACTTGAATATTTGGGATTTGACTATGAAAAGAGATTTGATTATGTTTGAGTTTTGAATTCAATAATTCAAATCAAATCACGATATTAACCAATCAGATTTGTTGTTACCGATTACCACGCGTAACTAAGGTTACCTTGAGGGATGTCATTTCAGTTAGACACGAAGCGCATGAGCATGTAGCAAAAGAGAATTTATGAGTTTTTCAAAAACCCTAAAAATATTATAGTTTCAAGGACCAGCGTGAGAAATTTTGGATCGCATTAATGTTCAGGACCTCGTGAGGGAGTTTATCAGCGTCACTCCAGAGCGCAAAGCCACGTTTGGAGTCCCAAAGTCTTCATAAGGTTAAATGCTGACTGTTATTTCGCATATATGACACCGTGTGCTTGTTAACTGCCATGCAGAATATTTGTATAATATTTATTAGTCTTTCTGGTTGTTATTTGTGATATAATATGTATTATCATCATAATCTTAAAAACAGCAGAGGGGTTTGCAGAATGTGGCCCATTCCTTTAAGTCTGCTTTAGTGGTTGGCCTGGTTTAGCCAGTCGTTGCTGTATCTGTCACTTGCATTGAATCGGCTGTAGAGTAAAACTTTAGCGTTCTTACAGTCCATCTGCTCTCTCTCTCTCTCTCTCTCTCTCTCTCTCTCTCTCTCTGCGCGTTGCGCACATTCTGCCAAATTCTTCATAAAGTTAATTTAGAAAAACCTTGGGAGCATTTTTTGTTCGTTAAATGTTTTTTTTTTCTTTTAAGCAACGACCAAGCGGTCACAGGGTCAGAGTTGATCGCCTATGTTTGATTAATTTAGCCTTATCAAATCATCACGACTTGACTAAAATAAAATCGATAGATAGGCCTATAAAACAGTTCAAGCACATCACAGTGTTAGTTTAAATGTTTAACCTATATAAATGTGCAACTGTTTGTGTGGAGAGTGGAAGCTGAAGGAGTTTTACAGGACACGGAGGCTCCAGCGGTCACTTGTATTTTTTTCTTACAGTAAAAACAACTTAAAATACGCCTTGTGATTTTTGCTCATAAAGGTAAGAGTAATATATCAGTTGGAAATGTAAAGGGTCTACTATTATTTGTGTGCATTCACAATATCAACATTGTGCTTTTATAAAATAGGAAAACATGCGCTTTCTGCGCTTCAATGATGAACCGAAACTCGACAACTGGAAACTGGCTCACAGATATGATAAATATATCAATAGAAAGCTTGAAATTACTACTTTAAAACGAAATAATTCAAAGCAAAGCAAAAATCCCTGTAATCTCTTAAAATGCATATATTTCTCTCTGCAAGTCATTTTTTCCCCGTCACCGTCTAAAATATAAAAATAAGGGAAAACCTAAAACAGGCCCGATTGTAATTTGCGTTTTATTTTATAATTGTATTCAATAATAAAAAAAGTATGTAAATCTTTGTCCTTGAAATTTAAAGGATTTGCTGCAACGCAATTTTGTCTGACTGATAGGCCTATGTGAATTATTTATTGGATTATTTATCTTTTTAATCCATGCAGCAAATGCTTTAAAAACAGCTTTAAAATTACTGTGTTGCATTCCAGATGCTTTTAAAGAACTTTTCACTATACATTTTAAGGGGTTTTAAGCCTGAATGTAGCTTGAATGTAAAACATTGTTATGAATTCATATACATTCATTGATTAAAAGATTTATTAAAAAAAAGAAAAACTGAAATATCACATGGTCCTAAGTATTCAGACCCTTTGCTCAGTATTTAGTAGAAGCACCCTTTTGATTTAATACAGCCATGAGTCTTTTTGGGAAAGATGCAACAAGTTTATTTGGGGATCCTCTGCCATTCCTCCTTGCAGATCCTCTCCAGTTCTGTCAGGTTGGATGGTAAACGTTGGTGGACAGCCATTTTTAGGTCTCTCCATTTTTAGGAGTTGTTGTGAAGCCACTCCTTCGTTATTTTAGCTGTGTGCTTAGGGTCATTGTCTTGTTGGAAGGTAAACCTTTCGGCCCAGTCTGAGTTCCTGAGCACTCTGGAGAAGGTTTTCGTCCATGATATCCCTGTACTTGGCCGCATTCATCTTTCCCTCGATTGCAACCAGTCGTCCTGTCCCTGCAGCTGAAAAACACCCCCACAGCATGATGCTGCCACCACCACGCTTCACTGTTGGGACTGTATTGGACAGGTGATGAGCAGTGCCTGGTTTTCTCCACACATACCGCCTAGAATTAAGGCCAAAAAGTTCTATCTTGGTCTCATCAGACCAGAGAATCCTTCAGGTGTTTTTTAGCAAACTCCATGCGGGCTTTCATGTGTCTTGCACTGAGGAGAGGCTTCCGTCGGGCCACTCTGCCATAAAGCCCCGACTGGTGGAGGGCTGCAGTGATGGTTGACTTTCTACAACTTTCTCCCATCTCCCGAATGCATCTCTGGAGCTCAGCCACAGTGATCTTTGGGTTCTTCTTTACCTCGCTCACCAAGGCTCTTCTCCCCCGATAGCTCAGTTTGGCCGGACGGCCAGCTCTAGGAAGGGTTCTGGTCGTCCCAAACGTCTTCCATTTAAGGATTATGGAGGCCACTTTGCTCTTAGGAACCTTAAGTGCAGCAGATATTTTTTTGTAACCTTGGCCAGATCTGTGCCTTGCCACAATTCTGTCTCTGAGCTCTTCAGGCAGTTCCTTTGACCTCATGATTCTCATTTGCTCTGACATGCACTGTGTGTTGTAAGGTCTTATATAGACAGGTGTGTGGCTTTCCTAATCAAGTCCAATCAGTATAATCAAACACAGCTGGACTCAAATGAAGGTGTAGAACCATCTCAAGGATGATCAGAAGAAATGGACAGCACCTGAGTTAAATATACGAGTGTCACAGCAAAGGGTCTGAATACTTAGGACCATGTGATATTTCAGTTTTTCTTTTTTAATAAATCTGCAAGAATGTCAACAATTCTGTGTTTTTCTGTCAATATGGGGTGCTGTGTGTACATTAATGAGGAAAAAAATGAACTTAAATGATTTTAGCAAATGGCTGCAATATAACAAAGAGTGAAAAATTTAAGGGGGTCTGAATACTTTCCGTACCCACTGTATATATATATATTAGAATTAAATTAATTGTATTTGTGTATAACTGCGTGTCAAAAAAGACTAGAATATGTATTAGCATGTTGTGGAGCATTCATTTGTTTTATTAGATTGCATTTCATTTGAAAATGTATACTGCCATTTTATTATTATTGACACCATTATTTCTACGTTGTGTATCTGTACTTTGGTAGCCTAATATTGTTAGCCAATAAATTCCTTAGAAAAGAGAAAGAAAGAAAGAAAGACTAATCTAACGCAATATGCCTAGTATCTCAGGTCTTGTGTCTTTGATGTCTACGAAGGTGTCTGTAACATTTGTTTTCACACCTGATAAAGCAAACGCGGCTTGCACTGACCTTGCATTTGCTCTGCGACCCTCTGTATTGAGAACATGCGTTCCGCTCATTTCATTTTATTTTTTACCTTACAAATGCAGGTATTGGGAATCTTCTTTCAGTCACGTTTGGCTAAAAAGTTGGAGTCACATCGCACAAGTGGATCTCGTGAAATTGCTCCACCCGATCCGAGAAGGGGCAGCAGGGTTGGATATCAGAGAAGTGCGGGGATGTTGGGAAATGCAACTCAAGAAAATTCAAAAGAACTTTTGCGTATAAGCTTACAGGATAAAGCTAAGATCTCCAACCCAGCAGTGAATTCAGCTCACAGGTCATCCTCTACAAACGCAAAAGGATTCTGGAATCAGTTCATGTTTCGTGGAAAATCAGACTTCAGATACGTTCTGCCGATTAGGAAGGTCGAGGTCCGTCAAGAAAAGTGTGGAGCTCTCACTTTCTCTCAGGTACTGTCTTCAGAATTTCAATGTTAGTTTACACATTTTCATATTGCATAAACGTTTTATAGATGTGTCGTTTTATAAATGTCGCTATTTTGTAAATGTAAAACTGTATTTTTTAATTTTTTCAGAGGATCTTCCATGAAAACTGTGAAACGTTGGAGCTTCAGAACAACGTTTGTTTCGGAAAATGTGACACGTCGCCCTCTAGTGGGGATGAAGGAGGTCCCTTTGCTTGCTCTGTCTGCTCACCGGTTATCATCACTTCCAAGACTGTGAAACTAAAATGCTCTGACAACACAGAAATGATAAAAGTTGTAAAAATAATAGAGGATTGTCAATGCAAAACAAAAGAAGGGCATTCACATCATAACGGTCCCGTGCTGGTTGATCCAAGCGTTCATCAGTAGGTTACCCTCAGCAATAAAGTAGGCCTATAATTAACGATAATAACCTTTTATAGCCTTTTTCACTAGCAATGTGCATGCAGTGGGTGGATACATTCATTTACTATCACAACTTGAACAAAAGAAAAAAACTAATGTAAATAAAATAAAACTAACAAAATAAAAACGAACTGTTTGTGTGTGAAGTGTCTTCTGTTGTTTCTGGTTGCTGTTGAATAGTAAATATTTGATGTATACTCATATCTTTACATCGGCTGGGCATGTCATAAATCGTATCTGAATACTGGAAATTCAAAAACTATAACCTGAACATGAGTTCATATAAGAGGAAATAATAAAAAAGTGTAAACATTTCAGGGAAACAGATATACAGCTGTTAGCTCGTACAGATTTAATGCTATATTTGCGATAAAAAGGATGATTTACGCAATTATGATTTATATAAGAACGTGTAAGCTATTTTGCCTTTTAAAGGTAACCAAGCAAATTATTTAGTATTAAACTTAAAACATTCAGTTCAATATTAAAACAATATTTTAATTGTAAAGCATTACTTTTACTTACTCAATGAAAATCAGCATGTTTATATATATATATATATATTTTGTCGTGTAGCCTATACCTTTCAAGTGTGCATACACTATATTTTCCTCAAACTGTACTTTGCGCCTCGCCTGCTGTTTCAAACGACAGAACGTATTCTCGCGATGACCTGGAAGTCTATGTGAGACTACGAGTCGGATATCCGGTCTCTTTTCGGTGGTGGACTCCAGGCGAGAAAGTCCTCCATAATGAAGGTAGGAGGACTGAAAACGCTATTTTATAAGCTTATATTTCACAATGTGCTGGAAATATCGAATGAGTTCCATTTTACAGTCGCAAAACAATCCGATGAACCTTTGGTAATCGAGTTGGGCCCAAACAGAATGAGGGATGGATGTTGATTTTGTTAGGTTAGGAGGACCGTGGTGGAAGTGCGGCAACATGGCAGCGCCCGGAAAAGACGTGCAGTAAACACATTAGAGAAGTACACAACTCTGAGCTGAGGGAAATAAGTCCGCTTAATCGCTATTGTCCTAACTTTAATTACAACGTTAGGAAACGTTCTAGTGTCCATCTATCATCCACTGCTGTAGCATTAGCGCTTGTTTAGCTAGCAGAGACGTGTCAGATGAAGCCCTCCAACAGTGTTGGCCAATTTGTATCAAACATAACGTAATTAGCCCCGGTTTGTAGATCACAGTTATAACTACAGCATACGGCTTAATTATCTTTTTTTTTTTTTACTTGTCCAACTAGCTCAATATCTCGTTCCCCGCCACTGGCTGCCAAAAGCTGATAGAAGTCGATGATGAGCGCAAACTGAGGATCTTCTATGAGAAGCGCATGGCCACAGAGGTGGCTGCAGACTCTCTGGGTGACGAGTGGAAGGTAAGTAATTACAACTTGAATCGTGTGTATATTTCCAGCACTTTAATGTTTCATGTAATGCAGAGAGACTTGATTTAAGTCTTGATTGGTCAGGTTCCCTTTTGACCAGTGCCTTCAAGTTAAGACTGTACATTTAACAAATTATTAAAATACACTAAATGACTTTTAAAAACTAAATGGATTATAAACACTTGCTAATTTTATTACAGTAGAAAACTAAGCATCTAATAGACTGATCTCACACTTTCAAGTTGTTCCAAATGCAACAAATTAACATGCCAAATGAGAACAATGTATAACAAAATCAGCTCAAAATATCAAACATGCTTGCTATCCTCTAACTGGATGAAATCATAGTCTTCAAGCTAAATTGAATATACTATGCAATTTCTGTAAAATCTGTCAACTTGGACTGCCCAAAATCTGAAGACTTCCTCGAACTTCTGTAAACTAGCAACGACTCAATGACAATAGTGTGTTGTGTAGTGTATTTCATCATTAAAATCGATTTAAAACATGAAACCTGTTTAAAGTAATCCAATAGAATGAAATCACAGTCTGAAGCTATTGGTTGCCTAGAGCCTTATTTATTTATTTTTATGGCACTTTTAGCAAGTCCTTTTTGGCTGATCAGTAGCTTAAAAGGAGGGACAGTGGTGCCAAAAGCAACAGTGGAGCTGCTATCCGGATAACAACCTGTTCATATTAGTGGCTGGTTGTATTGCATCGCTCTGTCAAACTTTCTTCAGTGCTTTGTTCTGAGAATTGTTCAGGCTTTTAGTCAAAGTTTAATTTAGTCTTATATCTTGCTCTTTCTGTTAAACCCTTCGACTCGGACTGTCCAAAATCTGCAGATTATCACACTGCAAAACTGGCAGAACTCGTGTGGTGTCCAGCCTTAAAATCATCTCAAAATATCCAACGTGTTTGATGTCCTCTGACTAAATGGAATGATAGTCTGAAACTCTGTGCTCCTCATACACTATTTGATTTTCTGTGAAATTGGTAAACTCCGAATGCCCAGAATCTGCAACTGGTTCTGACTTTTGGCAACTAGCACAGTCTTCTCCAGAGTGCAATTTGGGGCATAAGTCTTGTAGTGCACTCCAGATTTAATTGGACTTGACAACGGCAATGTTTACAGTGCTGCTCTTGTAACTTGAAAAACTTCAAACTGACATGAACATTGGCATAACTGTGTTTGTTGTAGGGCTATGTTGTGCGCATCAGCGGAGGCAATGACAAACAGGGCTTCCCCATGAAGCAGGGTGTGCTGACCCATGGACGTGTGCGTCTTCTCCTCAGCAAGGGTCACTCCTGTTACCGCCCTCGCCGTACTGGTGAGCGTAAACGCAAGTCTGTCCGCGGCTGCATCGTTGACGCCAACCTCAGCGTTCTCAACTTGGTCATTGTCAGGAAGGGTGAGTATAGCTGAATGTTAGTTTAATAGGGGATTGTACACAGCTGTGGATCCACTTTGACACTGAATTTAACACAAATGTAAACAAGGCTGTGTGAGATAGATCTACAGTCTACTGTATAACGGTGCTAGAAAATGTAGTTTTCACAACTGTTTACAGAGTTCTTGTCTACTGACAGTTTTTTTTTTTTTTTTTTTTGTTTTTATTTTTTTTTTTTGGAAGGACATTTTGTCATCTGTGGCAATCGATATGTTGTAAAACAACAGTACAATCAATGAACACTGTACTTCGCTTTCATTCCTGTCAAATATGATGCTACTCTAGGTCTATAGTGTAAAAATGAAAGTACTCGCCTTCATTTACAAGTCTCTATGACTGACTGACTTCAGCGGAACACAATAGAAGATATCTAGCAAGATGGTGGTTACCAAACAGTTTTGATCCCATTGACACTTATTGTATGGTCAAAAAATATAATGGAAGTCAATGGGATCCAAAACTGGAATGAGTAATGGCAGAATTGTCATTTTAAGAACCATTTCATTAATATTGAAATGTGAAATGGACTCATGATTCATAGATGGCACACCAGCAGTCCCTTTCTGGTTGAATGGTAACCTCAAAGGGGGGACAGTGTGGTGCCTACAGCAACAGTGGAGCTGCTAACGGATAACAACCTGATCGTGTTTTTAGTGGCTGGTTGTACTGCATTGCTCTGCCAAAATTATTGCTTTGCATATTGTTTGTGAATGGGAGCAGGGACTTCATAGAAACCATGAAGCCGGTAGAGATGTAACGGTATGAAAATTTCTTAATCACGATTATAGTGACCAAAATTATCATGGTTATCAGTAGGGCTGTAACTAACGATTATTTTGATAATTGATTAGTTGGCCGATTATTCTTTCGATTTAATCGGATTAAAAAATTGCCACAAAAACACACTATTCCACATTCTGTCCAATGTCCTTCAAACAAACGTGCCAACTGAATGCTATGAAAACATACAGTGCTTAACAATTTATTAAACTACCTGTCATAAAGAGAAAACACAAATATTTTAGGAATCTGTCAAAAAATTTAAATCTAAAAATGTTATTGTCATTTATTGGGCAAATAACAAACTGAAACAACTAAATAGTATTAATTCATACAATAACAAAAATGTCCTCCTATGCCTTGCATTTAGTTGCATTCTTGCTTGCATTGTTTATATACTTTTTGACTGTAATTGGGTATCTGAAAATAAAGAGTATAAAGTGCTTGACTTTTTTTCATAGATAACAGCAATAATTATATTGTAGAATTAGAAATGGCCTACTGTTACTAAAGAGCTTACGCATATTGGAGGACTAACCAATACAGAAAGCTAAAAAATGATTTTGGTAATGACCAATGCTGTTAGTTTAGAGCAGCAGTGGCAAAAACCTTACATAATTTGTTAAAAACATTACATAAATTTGTTTTAATAAATTTAAGCATTGTAGGCTATATAGTGAATATAGTTTAAATCCCTATTAAAAATTAAAATAATAAAGACGAATAAAATCACAAACTCCGTGTTAACCAACAGGTGAGGAATGTTCTGCAGGAACACATGTTCAGTTTGATCACAGTCATATCTTACTGTCATTTCTTTATCCTGTAAAAGGTGGCTATGAAGCGTCTGATATTTATATTCAGAATTACATGCTGTTATCACTTAACAGGGCAAGCCATTACGCTAATGCATAACTTAAAGCTTAAATAAAGAATTCTCATGTTTTGGGCAGCTTGGAACACGTACTTCTCCCGCAGCATCTCATTCTGTTTCCTCCACTATTTTTAGATGCGTTTTGTCCATAGAACGCATGGACTGAGTTTAGGAGCCTGATGACCTGAGGGCTTCTACCCTCAGGCCATCAGGCTCCTAAACTCAGTCTCATAACATCTACAGGACTCAATTTAATTAACTGTAACACCCATCATTCTCCATCATCCGCATTGCTGCTATGTGTACATACCCGGTACAACCTGTTTGCACATTCATCTTGCACATCCCTGGTTATATTAATATTTATTAAACCCACAGTAGACTGTATTGCACATTTTAGTTCATTGCACATTTTACTCCTTATTTTATTTCTTGTTTGTACTATTATTATTATTATTACTTTTATTTTTTATCTTATTCCTACCTATATTTATATATATATGCTCCTGTGTTATGTATCATCTTTTATTTTTATTTTTTTTGCACTGTCCATTGAGCGGACCTGTCCTGACCTACATTTCACTACTGATTATACCCTGTATGATTGTGTATGTGACAAATAAACAAGAACCTTGAACCTTGAAATGCGTTATGCAGTGATGTAATTTGACGCGACCGGCTGAAGTTGGACTAATGGGAAGACCCGACTAATCGATAATGAGAATCATTGTCGATGATTTTCATTATCGATAATAATCGATTTTATCGATTAATTGTTGCAGCCCTAGTTATCAGTATTATCATAGTATTGTTAAAATGTGCTGGAAATGTTCAAAAAGTGTTGGCACAAATCGTTTCTCCAAGTTCTATATTTAAAATCAACAAATCAAAAACCTTTTTTTTTTTTTTTTTTGCATAAAAACTTAAACAATAACATTACTAATGATGTCCGAATTTTAAATGACAACATAACTGACAACAGTTTATCTAATAACGTGCGAAATGTTCAAATAAAACTTTGAATAGGTTTCATAAAATGGTTGAGCTCACATTTCAGCCTTTAAATAAAGAAAAGGGTTGAGTCAAAATGATAACTGATTAATAAATGATTGTATTTTATCTGCTCCATCAATTATTCTAGATACCTTATCTAATTCTTTAAAGGGGACATAACACGCAAAGTTACACCCAATCTCATGTTAATCTTGAGTACCTATAGAGTAGTACTGCATCCTTCATATCTCAAAAAAGTATTTCGTTTTATCATATTTATAAAAGAAAGATACAGCTTTATGATTCTCTCTGAAAAGAGCCGAGCTCCTGGAGGTGTGCTGTGGGCGGAGCTAAAGAGTGGCAAGCACTTGAATGCCGATCGCGAACAAAACACAGACATTTAATGCCGTTTCACTTACTGTCTGCAGTTCTGAATCATGACCGGGATCTTTTATAGCTGGGACCGGACCGCTCCATCTTTCAGTATCAAACGATGTGCAAATCCAGCATCGAACTGGGCCTTGTTTATAAAACGTTCATTAACAAACACACTTGAGAAACTCCGTTGCTGCCCCGAAAAAACAAACTGCATCCACTGTTCACGTAACGCTGGGTTCTTCGGGAAGCTGAACAAGGTTAGCTTTCCCTTACAACCAAAAACATACTACTTTAGAGACATTCTTCCCAAGCGAGTCCTGTGCAGTGCTGCCTGATGAAGTGCGTTGATGGGCACTCTCGCTCTGGTCGATGTGTGCATGGGTGTGTTCTTCCGGGAGAAAAGCCCATATAAGGAGTTCCACCGTCATTTACGTCAGCAAGAGCCATGATTGGAAAAAATTCTCCGAAACTTGTACGAACCCGGAAGTAAGATTTTTGGCACAGAAATACTGTTATACGCCCAAATTGTTTTTTTTTAAACTTTGTCCGTGCTTAGCATGAGAATCCAACTCTTTAACAGTGTAAACAACTCTGAATGCATGAAACAGCATTATACCCCCCCCCACCCCTTAAATGTGTAGAAACCACATAAGCTTGTTTTTCCATCAACCACTCGGCAGAGCATGCAAATTCCACCTGTTTTTTGACCAGACAAAAACTGCACACAGGCTGAATGTGAATGTAACACTCTGTAAATCCACTCTCTGACACTAGGCAGCACTTTTGGAACAGCAGTTAGCGCTGTCTCCCATAAACTCTGTGGACAAAGCAGCATTGCGATTAAGAACACTTTATTACATGGAGCGATGATGAAAACAATGCCATCGAATCTTTTCTGAAGACAGTCAGATACTTCGGAGGTACATTCATATAATTAATTCATATATTTATTTGTATAATTCCCTTCGCACTCTTTTAAAACCTCCCAGGTTTCTGCCTTCCGTGCGCAGGTGAGACTGTTACTTAAAAACTCTGCTTTATGCTGGATAGTATTTATTAATCCAGTTGTTCAAATTGCGGTAATCAAATATGATTTTAATGATAATTAAAATATGAAAAGGTAATAACTGTGGGGAATTTTATGATTTATCATCAAACCGGTAATTTTTCCATCCCTAGAATCAAGTATCTTGACACCACAAGTGGCCTTTTCCACAGCATCTGTTTGATATATTTTCCCCTCTTTCCTTCAGGTGAGAAGGACATTCCTGGGCTGACTGATAGCACTGTCCCCCGCCGCCTGGGACCCAAGAGGGCTAGCAGGATCCGTAAGCTCTTCAACCTGTCCAAAGAGGATGATGTCAGGCAGTATGTGGTCAGGAGACCCGTCACTAAAGAAGGTATGACTGCTTATGCTCAGTATTTCTCATGATGTGTTGAGAAAATATTTCATCATGAGACTGAGCCTACTATCGTGAATATTAAGTCAATATATTTGTTATTGGTTACTTAAAGAGCTATATTTTTATTATTTAAAAAAAAAAAATATGCATGAAAGTTATGCATTATTTTTGAGGCACACCCCCAGGCCCTTTTTGGCTGATCAGATGCTTAAAAGGGGGGCTAATGTTGTGCCAACAGCAACAGTGGAGCTTCTAACCGGATAACAACCCCATTCATATTATTAGTGGCTGGTTGTACTGAATTGCTCTGTCAAACTTTCTGCAGTGCATTAACAGAACTAGGATAGGGTCTGTATGCAAATGTCCTGTTGGGTTTACATTCATTAAAAGTCCAAATTCCTTTTAGAGTTAACTTTTGGTGTTACTGCACTTTCTATTTATAAATATTAAAAACGTTCTATAGAGTGATGTTTTGCTTGGAAATTCAGGCTTTTTAGATTTGTTGTACATAAATAATTGGGTCCCTCGCATGCTTTCCACCCAGGTCTTTAATGCGGTGCTTATATTTTGCTGTTTGTACTGTCACAAGTGGCTTCTCGCCTTGTATTCAATTAATCATTTCAACTAGATTAGATTGCCTGCATCTAATTTATTACTAAATTTATGGACCAGAAGGGTTTTAAATGTATCCAGAGATTGAACATGCTCTTTCTGACAGGTAAGAAGCCCAGGACTAAGGCCCCTAAGATTCAGCGCCTGGTTACACCCCGCGTGCTGCAGCACAAGCGCAGACGCATTGCTCTCAAGAAGCAGCGCACACTGAAGAACAAGGAGGAGGCCGCAGAATACACCAAAATGCTGGCCAAGAGGATGAAGGTATGTGGCTGTTTAGTGATTATTCTAAATGGTGTCTTCCTACAATTTAACCTGGTTGTGTATGAATACATTTTTGTGTTGACTTCTGAAAAAGAAATACCGCAATTGAACCTTTATTACTGTTACACGTTGTGTAAATAAAGTATGTTGTAAAAGCTGAATATCAATGTTCTTTTTTTCTTATAGGAGGCCAAAGAGAAACGTCAAGTAAAGATTGCTAAGAGACGCCGTCTCTCCTCTCTGAGAGCCTCCACATCCAAGTCAGAGTCAAGCCAGAAGTGAGACATGTGCCTCACAAATAAAACATGATTTTTTTTTGAACGTTCTAAATAGTGTCTTGTTTTTTCTTTATCCTGGAAGGTGGTATGTTTGTAACAAGTTTAATTTTGTTAGCCTGTTTATTTTGGCCATTCTGCATTTATTTTGCAACCCTAACTTTGAGGTAAGACATTAAGGTTTGGCAGTCAAGATGACTTTGGTCAAGTGTCTACCTGTTTTAACCAGCAAGTTTAAATGAGGCATAATTCTCAAGGGTTCATGTGAGGATTGATGAAATGTTCAGATCTAGCCTAGATTAACAAAATGTCAAAAAAAAAAGTAACCATTCAAACACTAAGAAGAAACTTTCTGAATGTTCATGCATGTAGAATATTTTTTTCTGGTCAATAATTCTCCTGATATGTCCAATACCTGTAAAATAATGTTTACCCTTTTCTGTTTTCACTACATGTCTGGCAGAGTAAATTTATTCTCCTTGCGACCAGAGGGGGGCAATGCGTTCATACTAACGAATGTGGGCGCTAGAGACGTGGAAGGACATTTAACAATGCTGTCATACTAACACTATCTATTTTTCTTACACTAAAAAATCCAGCTTTCGAAAAGTTCTACTAACCAATGTAAAAAAGTAGCCTGAACAAATCATTTTTAGTAGAAGTCAGTTTAATTTTTTGTGAACTGAACAAAAATACTCCAAACATGTCGCTAGCAAAAGTTTTTTTGTTTACCTTAGATACTCGAGTGTTTGTTCACAACATATGCAAATGTTCTCCCAACTTTTCAAATTGAGTCATCTGAACAAACAATTTTACATTGAACAAAATTGCACAAGTTCCCAGCATGCATTGCAGCTTGAAAACATTTTATAATTATTAAAATATTGTTTTAAATTTTACTGGCTTATTTATGCTGCTGCTGCTATTGTCACTGTCTGTTAGCTCTCTTGTGGATCAGAGTTAATATTTTTACTGATTTAATATTTGTTGATCCTCACCATGGTTGAGTAAGGTTGACCTTGAGTTAGGTCAACTTTTTTTTTTTCTTTTTTTTTTTATGGTGTAATAGTTGCCTGTTCTTTTATTTATAGCCTACTAGTAGTCATAATCCTAATAATGACACGTTATTTTTTGCTACTGAATTCGATGCATGGTTATCTAGTTCAGATATAAACATGATTAGAGTCTGAATTACAGTTGTTCCTGATGTATATTACAGTTTTACCAGTAACTATCTTATTTGATACTAGTGCTGCAGGTGTGTTTGTAATAGTAAAACTATTATCTAAAAGCCAGCAATCTAAACCGCAGATTCCTAAATTCTTTGGAAAGGAAAGCAACAAGTACGAGTAACATCTGCTTGAATAAATAATAATAAATTGGAATACCTAGTATCTCTAATGAATAGTTAAAGTGAAAAAAGACTAGTCAACTGAATGACGTATTAGTAACTGAAAAATAAGTAGGCTGTTATGAGTAACATAAAAGATACTATGTTAATACGGCTTGCCATAACAGACCCATGCTGGGGTGCGACACCTGTGATGTGTTTTGTATTCTAAATAGATTCTTCTGTGTTCTGTGCAAAAATGGATAATGGCATTTGTTGATTGCTAAATACCAAATCTTTATATATTCTGGTAAAGATGATTACCGTCTGTGCAGTTGCGTATTTGTTCATTATAAAAGATGATTGTTTGAACCATATTATTGTGCTTATAATACATCAGCTTTATGGCTTTGCACCATCTGCCTGCACGGTCTCTCGGCACCTGATGGCAACGTTGCGGGTTTTGTTCCCCATTAATTTCTCCAGACGCGTCATTAATCCGCCCTCCCAAAAATCCGCAACAATTTGTGAGAGGTTTCTGTGATTTCAGACGTGTGAGCAATAAATACAACAGCACGTGTATTGGGCGGTCACGGCCACACGGTGTTCACGTGGCTGAGGATCAGCACAGCGCTGGCGAAGGCTGGCACAATACCACTAGACGCCGATTTCATCCAAAACCTCGCAGCCATGGACCTTGAAGTGGAATCAGCAGAGTAAGTAAAGCGTTATTCACTTCTAATGGAATGGATATGATTCTAACACTTAGTGCATTTAATGATCTTATGATTACAGAAAAAGTAACAAAATACCAATGTTTTATTATGGACGGATACACCTAAGCTTGTGATTTGGAATCATTTTTGTAATTACACAAACTGGATGAAATCGGGAATAAAATGCAATGTCAGTATTTTTGATTTATATGTGTGCTAATTTTCACGTAGCGATAAACATTCATCAGTCACTGCGCTAAACAAAAGTTTAGAGTAGAATTTAATAATTAAATCCGCTAGTCTCAGCATATTTAGTTAAGGATTTTTTTTTCATAACCCCAACAGCTAGTAAAAGTAATGTCTATTAAACCCTGCAGTGAAATACAGATACAGACTGTTTTTATAAAGTCCAGGTGACATCTCGTATTAAAGTATTAACTTTTCGCAGCGTGATTCGTCTGATCATGCAGTATCTGAAGGAAAATAATTTGCACCGCACTCTGGCGACGCTTCAAGAGGAGGCGGCTGTCTCGCTCCACACGGTCGACAGCATCGACAGCTTCATCTCCGATATCAACAACGGGCAATGGGATATAGTGCTGCTAGCAATCCAGTATCTGAAACTTCCCGACAAGCTGCTCATTGACCTGTACGAACAGGTACAATTTAAATAAGTTTCATAATAATATAATGCATATCTCAAGTGCAGAAATTGTCTTTATGCAGCCTATAGGCTACTATTCAGTTTGTGTTCATACTGCTTTCTTAATGAACTGACAGATGTCTGGTTGTATGTGTAGATTGTGCTGGAGTTGATTGAGTTGGGTGAGCTGGGAGCTGCTCAGTGTTTACTAAAGCAAACCGATCCCATGATCATGCTGAAGCACACTCAACCTGAGCGCTACTCGCACCTGGAGACCCTTCTCACAAAACCAGTTTTTGACTCACAAGAGGCAAGTGTTTGAATTGTATCATTCAGTAATTGGATTAATGGTTTAGGTGAGATTCTATGATATATAAATGTCTGGGAAATTAATATTTGTAATTTACCCTCTAGTGCAGGGGTTGCCACAGCTGTGCCCCTCAAATGTAAAATAATTACTTGAATTACCCTTTGAGGTATCACATTTCCACGTTAAAATGTTAATTTTTTTATTAAGTGTTTTTTGTACAAAAGAAGCAAGTCAAAATTATTCAGGAAAATATGATTTTCTTATCAAAGTGATATAAAGTTTTGTTGCAAAAATGGGTACACCCTCCTGAAAGTTACAAAATATTCAAAAAATTAAGATCTAAATATAGTTGTAAAATACAATTATCTTGTAAAAAGCATGATAATTATAAGCATTTTTCAGCGTGACCACAAAACCAGTCTAAAGGGTCAATTTTTTGAAATAGAGATTTATATATCATCTGAATAAATAAGCCTTCCATTGATGTATGGTTTGTTATGATAGGACAATATTTGGCTGAGATACAACTATTTTAAAATCTGGAATCTGAGGGTGAAAAAAAATCTAAATATTGAAAACAAATCGCCTTTAAAGTTGTCCAAATTAAGTTCTTAGCCATGCATATTACTAATCAAAAATTAAGTTTTTATATATTTACGGTAGGAAATATACAAAAAATCTTCATGGAACATGATCTTTACTTAATATCCTAATGATTTTTGCCATAAAGAAAAATCGATAATTTTGACCATACAATGTATTGTTGGCTATTGCTACAAATATACCCGTGCTCCTTATGACTGGTTTTGTGGTCCAGGGTCACATAGATAGATAGATAGATAGATAGATAGATAGATAGATAGATTCAAATAGAAATGTCAAACATTTAAAGCTTCATGCTTTTTATTTCAACGGAATGTATCGCACTGGAAGCCAGGCACATTCAAGTTACAAAAGGCTGCATTCGCTCTTAATAAATAAAATGGATAGTATTTTTGTGTAACAATGATTTACTCTTTATATGTCTTGCCATTGGCCTACAGGCATATCCAGTGGGCAGCAGTAAAGAGAAGCGCAGGCTGGCTATCGCTCAAGCTTTTGCAGGAGAAGTCTGTTTGGTGCCACCTTCTCGTCTTATGGCTCTTCTGGGCCAGGTTTGCTAGCTTTTTATCTTTTTTGTCCTAACCTGTTGCATTCTATATATCTATTGTATTGTATGTATCACATGCCCTTTATATTTATAGGGGCGTATATGTGAGGGGGCTTTATACAGGTTACAGGAAACCAAAGCACTAAGGCAGTTTGGCTCATTAGCAATGCTGGTGAGTAAAAACAAACTCTACTACTAGAGCAGTATTCCCTGGCTTTTTCTTTTTCAACTTTACATTCTCTCCTCTTTTTCTCTGTTTCCACACTTTGTCTTTGAAGTCACTGAAGTGGCAGCAGCACCAGGGTCTCTTACCTCCAGGTATGTCTTTGGAACTGTTCCGGGGCAAAGGTGCATTGAAGGACATGGAGGAAGAGCGCTTCCCTACTCAGCTCAGTCGCCTCATAAAGGTGCTGTAAACACAACAGTGTAATATGAATGATTATTCTTACTGTTTGAAAAAGGTGGTGCAAATGTTTTAATATAAGATAAAATATAAGAAATCATTGATGGATGCTATTCCTGTCATTATAAGGCATCTTATCTGAATATCCTACATGCTACAGGGCTCAGCATATGCACATTTAATTGCTTTTGTGACCTGAGGCTTTCATCTGTTCTACCTTGCTCACTTTAACTCCACACTTTTGGATTAATATCAACAAACAATTTTTGGGGGGTTTATAGTGTCCCAAAGCAGGCTGGCATTGTCTAAGTCAGGGCTTTTCAATTTGGTATCCAGGGAACCCCCAGGGGATCACAAAGGGGTGCTAAGATTTCCGCAAAAAAATATAGAAATTTATTTAAATAAAATGATTAAAGGAGTCATATGATGCAATTTCAAGTTTTCTTTTCTCTTTGGAGTGTTACAAGCTGATTGTGCATAGATAAGATCCCTGAAGGTGCAAAGACTAAAGTCTCAAAACCAAAGAGATATTCTTTATAAAAGTTAAGACTCTGCCACGCCCTCCTAAAATGGCTCATTTAAACACGCCCCCACATGTCTACGTCACGATGTGGAAATATTTGCATAATGCCGCCCAAATGTGCACGCAAAGAAAGAAGGTGTGGTTTCAGTAACCGCAGTAGTGTTGATGCAGCCCTGTCAGGGAGAAGCTGTGTGTTTCTGTGAGAAAGCAAAAGCACTTTATTTGGCCTTCCGAAAGCAGATGCAATTAGGAATATTTAAGATTACTTACAACAGAACAGCAATGCATTTTATGGACAACAGTTTCGTGAACCAAGGAGAGGAGGTAATTCTTACTTTGCTATGACAATCTGGCGCTTCTGAATCAGCTACTATAAGTCTGTTTTGTTATTAGTTTAAGTATTTGCTATTGACTGTTCAAATGCAGAGTTTTGCGCATCGTGTGTGTGTGTGCACGTGAGAGCGAGAGAGAGAGACAGGGTCACATCACAGCGGAGTGTACAGTCCGTCAGAAATCTTCTTAATCGCGGCTTGTGTGCAAACACATACGAGCTTCATCACTGTGTCTGTCATGCGACTCTGTTCCCCTCTCGGGCTTGAACTGATGGTAAAACTAAGGACATTATTAACTGTCTTTACTTTAATTTTGAAAGCTGAAGCTCGCGATTATGGAAAGGGGCGTTACATTTCCGACGCGGCTTGTGGTGTTTGGCCAATCACAATGCACTGGGTCAGTTGGCCAATCAGAGCAGACTGTGCTTGTCGGAAGGAGGGACTTTGTAGAAAACGAAGGCGGGGCATAGAGGAACTACAATAATGTATTTGAAAAATAATGTGTTTTTTGAACATTAAAGCATGTCAACATTCTGTTACACCAAACACACAAAATAATTATCTTTAAAAAAGCATCATATGACCCCTTTAAAAACATAAAAATATATATTTTCAGAGTGGTCAAAGTTAATGCACTAACTCAAAAATGATTTGGAACAATATTTATAAAGCCCTTATTAAAATAATATTAATATATTTTTATTTTCATTTTTTCCTATTTTCTGTTTGTGCATGTCTGTACATGTATGATACAGTTTGGGCGAAAGTCTCATGTAGAGTGTGCACGATTCTCTCCTGATGGACAATACTTGATTACTGGATCTGTTGATGGTTTCATTGAAGTCTGGAACTTCACCACTGGTAAAGTTCGGAAGGTGAGTATATACTGCCCATCAAAAAAACTGTATTTCACATAAATTAGTAAAAATTATTAGAGTAAATCAATCTTATATAATAATTATGTAATAATTAATATTATTTTATATAATAATTATGTAATTATATAATATTTTTATTTATATATACACTACTGGTCAGAAGTTTAGAATAATTAAGATTTTTTAAATATTTTTGAAAGGAGTCTCATACTCACCAAGCATGCATTTATTTGATAAAAAAAACTAATATTATTACAGTAAAATATTATTAGAGTTTAAAATAAAAAATAGTAAAATATTTCTGTTTTCATATACTTTAAAATGTAATCCCAACACTGTAAATAATATTTAATAAAGGGATAAATCACATTTTAAAACATATTAAAAGTTATTTAATATTGTAATAATATTTCATAATATTTTACAGTTTTTACTGTATTTCTGATCAAATAAATGCAGCCTCTTTCAAAAACCTTTAAAACCTTATTTATTTCAAACAGTGTATATTCTACCATATACATCCTATCATGGACAGAGGGTCAGTGAGAGAGAGCAGCAGAGGAGAAACGTGAGTGTACTTGGGAAGATTGAG